>JAUZSU010189887.1:0-12127 GCA_034780255.1 Parotocinclus maculicauda
AACACAAAATGCAATTTGTAAATTAAGGTGTTTATTATTAAGGGAGAAAAAAAATCCAAACCTACATGGCCCTGTGTAAAAAAGTTATTGCCCCCTAAACCTAACCTAACTGGTTGGGCCATCCTTAGCAGCCACAACTGCAACCAAGCGTTTGCGATAACTTAAGTAAGGGAGCAACCACTTTTTCACACCACTGTATATCAATAAATGCATTACAGATCAAAGAGGAAGCTCGCATCACAGCAGCAAACAGAGCTGACTTTACTAAGATGGAAAAATGTTCAAAGCAAGACGAAAATAAAGAGCCAGTCACAATGGAATGTGACCCTAACAATCATTTATTAAGCTGGCTTTGCCTAAGATTTTCCTATTACTAAAGAAGGATGCTAGTGTCTTTCCCTAAATGCATCGGGCCTATAAATAAGCAATGGCTGTCAAAGGCACAAAGTGAGAAACCGCTCCTAAAAAGGTAAAACTTGTCAGCTGTAATCTCCGTCAAGCCAGCTCAGCACATGCATGACAGGACTTGCCTAACCCCAGCATGTTTTGCATGCTGTCAGTGCCCTCTAGTGTCGGGCCGTGGTACTGTGTGCTTCCTAATAAGGATTAGGAGTTAAAGTCTCTTTCAAAAAATGACAGGTCATCTACAGGGTATTGAGATATTCAAATTCAAATAACACAAACTTTGAGCCCAATTCTCCAAATTTTCGGATTACACTTTTAAAATGTGCTACGTTAAAAAAAATCAATTAATGTCAGAGCATTTCTCCATTATATATCCCTTTATATTTCAAGGTCTTTCTTCACATTCAAATAAAGTATGTCACAATGAATCCATCGTAGTGAAACAGAGGAAATCATAAGCAGAAATTCAACAGTTATATTGAAAATGAATCAAGTTTTCTGATATCCCATGTTATTAGTATTCATCAGTTTGTCTTTTATTATTGTTGATTACTGTTTGTTTTCAGATTACCAACGTAAAACATACTTTCCATAAATTCACCTGTTTCTATAATAATCCGGATTATTTCTACAAAATATACAGTCTGTGGGAAAATAAAGGTATTACACAACATCAACAAATTATCCAGATCTAACTGGTTCAAATCCAGTTCATGCTTTTGGGTTGATAACAGTTGGCTGTGCCAGAGGGAGGGGATCATTCCCTTGCACCACTTTATGGAATAAACTAGAAATTCTCTACAATAAGCATTCACCTTCTAAACTGTTTAAAATGGTGAATATAAAAAAATATATTTTAGGAGTTTTAATAAGTAAAGACAATTTAATAATTACTAGGAGGGTATGTGATGAGAGGAAATAAAGTCAATGTAAAATGGGGTATAACCCCTGGGAGCGGTTCTATGCGTTTACTTTGCTTGCACTCAAATACACCACAGCAGTCTCTGGGCATTTCTGAGTCCGGGGACACAAAGACACTGATATAACCAGGCTAACACTCATTCTTCACATACCCAGCACTGACCTGGCAGGATGATACATTCAATGAACACTGAGTCCTTAGGACAGCTCTCAGGAATTCCCATCTCACACATGATCATGGTGCAGTCTGGTGTGAGAGGGAGGGGCATATGGGAGTATCTTTTTTCTGTTTTTATTCCTCTGAAAAGGTGGTAAAACTAGATGGCCTCTTTCTCCTACACACAAAGGGGCAGTGTTGTGTTTATAAGTCAACTTTAATTAGTAATCTCAAATGATTTTGTACAGCTCTTACAATTGTCAAAAGTCCCAAAGATAAAAAAAATCAGTAGATAATCTATTTATTAAAAACATCTCAATGGAAAACAATATAGCTTCAACAGGTTAAGAACAATTATATTACCAATAATTGTACCCAAACATTGAAATTATTTAGAATCACACCTCAACAGACACACACTCTTTGATTGCCTCGCAGAGATAATCCCCAACTTTTTTGACAAAAACGATTATGATCAATATATTTTACTGTAGCTATCACTATGAGAACCTGGAGCGAAGCCACAATACAGAACACATACATTTGTATCCAACCCTTACTGATCTCTATTGAAGCTCTAATCTATATTTATATCTGGTCTGCATTCATATATGTTGCAGCAATCGCCAGGTATGGGAGTTTCACGTTTAACCTGTATTGTGCCAGGAGGACAAGGTGGCGGCATTACCGCTGGACACATGACCAAGGAGCAGTCTGTGAATATACCAGAGAGTGAGAGTGAGAAATAGAGAGACAGACATTATATTATAATATTAACCATCTCTAGGGTTCACACCACTGTGGCCAAACGTATTGATACCAATACAAAAACAATATAATGAATCAATAATATACGAGTCTATAGATTACAGCTGCATATGCTTACCTGTCTCGATGCATTTGTAAACATCACAGCAATCTCCAGGTTTGTTTGAACCCTTGGCCACTAGGAGGCTGAAGTAACCAGGCCGACACCTTTTCTTCACACATCCAGCAGGTTTGCACCGACACTGGTTGGGCTCAGGGCAGCACTTACCAGGCAGGGTGATACCTTCAATCAACACTGAGTCAGGAGGACAGCTCTCAGGCAGTGGTCTCCCACACTTGACCAAGGTGCAGTCTGGTGAAAGAGGAAGGGAAGAATTAATGTCTGGCTGTGATTGACAGGGTTATTTGCTCTCACACACAGCTTAGCTCTTGTTATTTGTGGTCTGGTGAAAACACAAGCAGGCCACTTTCCTACAAGCAAAGGGCTTTGTGTGTCATGCACCAGTAATACAGACAGTACAGGCACCTCACGAAAAATCACAATTTTATAATATATCAAAATAATAGCCAAAAGACCTTGTGCAAGACCTATGCTTTTTAACTATTGATAGATTAACAACCCAATAACAAGAGATTTTCCTTCTATTTCCTTTCTAATATAACTAATTATCATTCAGCAATATTACAATGAGCATAATAATATGGAATAAGGTAATTACTTGTCTGAAAACCAAACAAATATCCTTAAAATGTTTGTAATAATAAACTCACATACAATTATCCAGTAAGACGAGAAAACCCAAACTGACCTCACACATATAATAAAAACAAATAAGAAATTATTATTTTGAATTGAAATAACCAAATATAATTTGCCATTCATCTATTAAATCGATTTTTACAGAAGTTTCATCCATACATTTATATAACCTAGTAGAGAAATCCTATATATTATAACTGGAAGCACAATAAAATAAAAATGTTGCATAAAAAAGTAAGTACACTAATGCCTTGTTTTTGCTTTTTCCTTTTGTTATTTCAAAGTGCTGGAATTAAAATTTTGTTGACAATGATTTAGTGACAAAGGTAGAAAACTTAAAGAGGCTGGTCACTGAGAAAACTAAAAAAATGAGAAATTTGCAGATCGGAAGGAAGGGAGTTTTCTTATTTTTTAGGGCAGCATGTGAGTGTCTATTAAAATACCACATCACAGAAGCCAAGAAGCCATACTGTACATTACTACATAAACGTTCAGTGTCTGTTTACTTAGTCTGCATTCTTATGTGTTGCAGCAATCTCCAAATTTAGGGAGATGCCATTTAATCAGTACTGTGCCCTCAGAAAAAATGTGGAGGCACCACCAGGAAACAGGCAATTACAAACAATCACTCAATCTGCCACCCACCAACAGATTGTTCACTGTGGTACAACACTACTGTTCAGCAGGTCACAGCCTTAATTCTAATATTTGAAAAATATATCAATATAAATATATATAAAATATATAATCTTTGTATGTAAAACATATGATTTGAATCAAATAAGTCCCAGAAAAAGTCATAGGAACACCGCCAACAACAAATTGATTAACCCATTTTGAAAATGTTTTGCTAACATGTTCTTTGAATTGTCAAATTATAAAGCTTTAGGGTTCACACAGGATGAACCACCATAAGAGCAAAATATGTTTGAGTTAAATTTCTGGTAGACTGTTATGTCCCTTACACTACTTAACTTAAACCAAGCAACACGCCCTTATATAAGTTTTAAAAAAACTACTATGCTACTATGCTTATGCTACTGAAAAGCTACTATGTATGTTTACCCATTTTGCACTCATATATGTTGCAGCAATCTCCAGGTCTGGGAGCTTTACGTGTCAGTACTGTGCCCGGAAGACATTCTGGCACTATTGCTGCACACCTGACCAGAGCACAGTTCACATCTAAATCAAATAGACAGAGTGAAATTAGTCTGGTTGGGATTATACAGTATGCTTTGACTTGTATTGTTTAGGGTCAGGTGATAACACTAACACATTACACAGAATATTGTTCATTTATTTCAAAGTGCACCACCTAAGAAAACTCCAGGATAAAAAATTCTGATGCACTTTTCTTTCCGAACTTGTGTTAAGAGTTAAGGTCCCCAAAATGGCAACTAAAGGAAAATTAATGCTAATGTACATTCTATATAATTATATACCTGTTTTTTTCTACGGGCTATTAATGGTGAGTCTATAAACAAATATAACATTTTCAATCCACAATCTGCTGTTATAAACAACAACTTTTGTTTTCATGGTGTACACCTGAAACCTTTGTTCACGTAAGTTGCAGTAAGTTTCCCAATATCGACTGGAATGAATGAATCATTTCTACTGTTTTCAGAATGTATACATTATCCCTCTTTAATCCAGGCACAATCAAATAATCAGTTACACAGTAGAACATAATGATGATTCCACCATACTGATTGAGTAAATTCAAGATGTTTGACTTTCCATATCCTTATGGGTTCAAGAAATTTCCAAGTTTAGGGGTATGATGTTTAATCAGTACTGTGTACTAAGGAGAACGTTGAGGAACCACCTGCACACGCCTCACCAGGGAGCAGCCAATTAATATATTAGTCACTGACTCTACAAGCTAATTACTCATTGTGCCAAAAACAACCCAATTCCAGTCAAACACTAACCTAACCTTCTATTGTTCACTACTGCCTACACACTAATTACATTGAAACTAAGACAATTCTAATGCGGCAAGTAAAATGTAAAAATAAATTTCCGGTATATTATAGAAAACCAAAGAATGTCAGCAGATATAGAGTCCAACATCACTAAAAACATTATATTGGTCATATTACATACTACAACTCAAAACTGGAAAATTGATCTTACATCTACTGGGTAGGCCTTGAACTCCTGTAAGTGAGAAAAACGTAAAAAGTTTAGTTGGAAAAAAAATAAAATAAAATAAAAAAAAAAAAATAAATATTAATAATCATATATATATATATATATATATAAACATATATAAATAAAAAGATAATGGCATCACATCAGAGCAATTGATTAAAATGTTATCTTGCTTACCAGCGTGGGCTGCGATCAAGATCAAGCAAAAGATCTAGTATAAAAAAAAAGCAATTATCAGCAACCTTAGTGGTAGGAATTAATGCACGCATAAGAGTGTATCGATATAATACAAGTATTACAGTTTAAGAAAAGAATGACAAACATTACATAAAACAATAAGATGGAAGACATGGACAGTATCTGTGAAGAAATAAGATAATGACACTTACCAGAACCTTCATGCTGTGTGAAAATTAGCTCCTAGTACTGCTGAAACAAATTATAGACATTTATTAAGAAGTTCTGAAGTCAGTAATTTTAACCTGTTAACCTGTGCTTACCAAATGCTTTAACGTGATTAGAACGCTTATTAGAACCTGTCTAACCAATGATGTAATGCTTCTTTTATATCCTTGTAAAGTGACAGCCCTCAAAAATTGTGCCATTAACTACGTCATAGATTGGGTAATTCACTGGTCCATTTAGTAACAACATCATCCCCAAATTGTATACAAATGTAACATTCACAGGATTTAGAAGACACCCTTATGCACCATTATTTTTGCTTTGTATTTGTATTATTAATAGTGACATTCTTATAAAGACATTTATTTCAATATTTAAAACAATGTTTGTAATTAGTGTAGGTTTAAATTAACTAGAAACATAGTACAAAATAAAAACAATGTGTTTTTTAATGAAAATCTATGTGCAATATTAGTTTTCACTAATCCTTGTCCTGGATAAAAAGGTGGATTTTCCAACGCATAGGGAGCGAGACCGGGTTGGGATTTTCTATCATGAGAAAGAATCTCATGGTTAAATGATCTGTTTTGGATTAGCTTAGCCCTATTAGAAACTGTTTTACAAAGAGACATTATCACTGAGGTACGGTATTTTTGTAGTCTCAGTCCAATTCCAATATACCCATAATTTATTAAGGATTGCACAATTCTGGAAATCCTAGAGTGGCGTAACCAACCTGGTAAAATAAATACGGTCTGATTTCCCTGCCCCAATCTATGCAATCTGGTGCGCACACGTGAACAAGCCATGACATTAGCAATGTTCTCTTGTGAAATTTTAAAACATTACATACAGTAGAGCAAAAATGCCTTCCAAAACAATGACCTAAAAGTGATTAAATGGTTTAAAAAATGCTGAAAGGTAAGTAAGTAAGTGTAAACCAAATTTTATTGGGCAATAGCAGTCTTTGCATTTAAGCAATGTTGGAGAGACCAGAGGCTGGTGGATTTTACCTTAAAGTAATGCCACAGTTCTTCTCTGTATATGGTTTATACAGACAATGGAAGAAATTAAGTAACTCTTATGCTAAACCAATTCATGCTGATACATTAATGCAAGGAAAAAAAGAAAATCTAGGGAAGCTACATGTACTGATGAGTACATCATAGTATATCAGGTTTGTGACACATTCATTATAGGGTTTCCAATATAATAGGGTTTTCAAAGTGCCCCTAACGAACTAAATACCTCGGGGGTTACCCGCCCATACCAGTCCATCGGCCCTAAAATAGCCCCCGGACTTCACCACTAACTCTAGGGAACGCGGTTGGGCGCAAGGGCGCCGGTGGTCAGACACGCAAACCGAGATGGAATTCCGTCTGAATAATGATGACCTGGCCCCGAACAGCGCTAACACCACGCCTTTATAGGACGCGAAGCAGCTGTTTGGGATCAGGGCATATTTTAGTTTAGTGGATATAAGGCGACCCCGCCGATGGCTCTAAAATGGAGGATGACCGAACGCACCAGGGGAAGGTAGGAACCCTAACAGTACCCCCCCGCCTAAGGGACCGCTCCTGAGGGACCAAGAGCAGCAGCTCCATCACACTGGAACTCCCATACCAGGGCGGGGTCCAGAATGTGACTGGCAGGGACCCGATGGCGCCGTCCAACGGCAAGCGGGCCCAGGGTAATGGGAGGCCGTAGTGTATGGGTAGATGTCTGCACTGAAAAAATCATTAAAAATTAAAAATATATATGACTTAATCTTTTTTATTGGCCCCTCTGTCATTTTACTATTCAACAAATGAATAAATATTTTACTTACTTTGAGTGGTGTTAATTTACTTCTTTAATTAGTAACAGAGTAATATAGTTTAATTAATTCATTTAGAGTGAGCTAATTTCACTCAAAATAAGTCAATTTTAATTTAATATAATAAGGACAAATAAGCCAATTCTACAGTAATACTGGTGCATTAGCTCAATGTGTAATCAATTAATGAATGCTTACAGTTGGTTCAATATAACAGCATCTATAACATCTGTAGTCTGTATATCAGTTATCTATTAGCAGAAGCCATATTTTCTGACACTGCTAACTTGCTGAAGAAAGAAAAAGTAGTCAATAGTCAATTAGAGTTATTTAAAAACATAGAGAAGACAGAATATACATTCAGTCAAAAAATTACAACAACCTACACCGTAACAATGTTTAGGTAGCTACTATGCCTCGAATTAACATCCACAGCAGAACATTAGTATCACATTGTTTAAAACAGCTTTTCATTTTCTGACAAATATGTCCCAGCCCTGTGAAACACCACTCAAACAGAACTCGTTGGAACTTCTTTTGTTTGCTCTAAGGTCAAGTCAGATTTATTTTTATAGCACTTATTACAATGGACCACTGTCTTAAAGAAGTTTTACAATTTTATATAATCTTCTATTACCTAAGATCAATTCCAAATTGAAAAAGCCTAGGGTAACAGTGACAAAGAAAAAAACCCCAACCATTATATGGAAGAAACCTTGGAAGGACCAAGACAAGGACAGGTTTTAGCATGTTGAGCACCCTGAGCAATCTGTGACTAGGCAGTCCCTTACTCAACATGGGGCACTGTACTGTGTGATGTAACACAGTCCTCCCTAAACAGCATTAAACATTTCTGTGACTTGCACAGCTTCCCTCTGTCCATTTGGACCGGATAGGTCCTAGATCGTAGGCTAGATCATTGGTTTGGATAGTCTTAAATATCCCATTTAAAAATGCACAGTAGTTTAGCATTAAAATGTTTTTTTTCCCACCATTTTATGGAGGTCACTGACCCACACGTTCTACTAAAGCAGACATATGGAGAAAAAAGGAAAGAAAAACACTACAGCTCCTGAATCTCAAGAGTTTTTATTCCCAGGGCTCAGATCACAGCATCCATGAGGCATCCCACCATTTAAGTTATGAGACCAGTCACCATCTGTTTCACTCATCTTCCGTCAAAACATACCTACAGAAGATGCCTGCACCACTGGTGAAATCTGTACCATCTGTACAAACGTTGTACTTGAACCACACTGTTTACATACAGTATTGTGCAAAAGTATTAGGCATTCTATTTTTTATATTTATATTCCTCTTATTCTGCCCTCAATGGACTGGCAGCCCGTCTAAGGCCAATCCTGCCCTTGCGCCCGGAGTTGCCAAGTGGGCACCGGCTGGCTTGTGACCCCATGTGGATTAAGCGTAAGATAATGGATGGATGGATTTGTTTCCTGCACTTTGTAGTTTTGCAATTACTGACTGTAGTTCCTCTGTTTCTCGGCACAATTTGTTAGTCCAATATACTCTTTTATTTAATGTGTCAGGACAGAAGCCACAGGACCACTACAAAACAGGTACTATTTGGGTTGTGCACTGCAGTGACATTAATGTGTGGTGGTGATGTATGTTGTGCTGGTTCAAGTGGATCAGACACAGTAGGAGTTTTAAATATCAGTGTCACTGCTGGACTGAAATTTGTCACCTAGCTAAAAAGTACTTGTAGAAAAAGTCCTATAAGGTGGAGCAATATGGTGATTGTCTCTAATAAAGTGAACAGTGAATGAACAGTGCTTTTAAAACTTATAAAAGTTTGGAGCAGCACTGCTGTGTATGATCCATTTGTGCCAGATCAACGCAAACGAATACACCACATTTACATTTAAGTCATTTAGCAGACACCCTTATCTAGAGCGACTTACAATTAATACAGTCTTACAATCCAAGCAATTGTGGGTTAAGGACCTTGCTCAGGGACCCAACTATGGAGAACCCAGAGGTGGGATATGAACCCTGGACCTTCTGGTCCACAGTCCAGTACCTTAACCTCTAGGTCCACAGTGTTACTGCAGTTCTGAGAATGATTCAAAATGAATGGACGCTCAGCTTTGAAGATTTCTTGAAATCTATGGTACTGATGCTACAGGAATGTACAATAAATTAACAACATCAGGTCAGTCGATTTGTGATCAGTGGCTGATTCTGAACGAACTCGTCTTTGAAAGTAATGTATTTTAACGCATTTGTCGTCAATGCAATGTTAACACAACTGATGAATATGATTGATTGATTAGACAATTAAATGAATAATTAGATCTACAGGCGTTTCTACATAAGTGCTTTGTTAAATGTATATAGTCATTTAATATTTCATATCAATTTTTGTCAATAAGCTAATGTGTTGACAGGGCACCCCAACTTTGCTTCCAATCCCAGAGGTCCAGCAGTCTAGACTAAAAAAATCTCTGAAACTTGAAAGGTGATTCAGTGAACACAGATGACACAGACAGTACCTAAACTTAAGACCGAATGCTGCTGACAGGGAATTGGCTATCAGACATACAGATAGAACAGGACTCAAGTCTTGAAGTGTAATAACCTTAATACTCCAGACACAGACATACCTGTAGATTGGCAATGCCTACCTGGTGAAACAGAAATATGAACTTGTGAATGTTGGAAAAGAGCAGACTTGCAAACAAGCAAGCTAAAAGTATATATAAGCTATAAGCTACTGCAGTGAGGATACCAGCACAATCTCTCTGACAGAAGTGTTCAAAGCTACCTCACTTCATTTTGTCAAGGAAGGCCAAATTTGATCCATCACAATGAAAAACTGAACTTTTCTAAAAGAGTAAACTAAGCAGTATTGCATCCATAGGAGTTGAAAACATCATAGGGCACCTTACCTCTTACAAGGTATTGAAGAACAAGATGAAAATTTATATTCACATATGCAAGGAGCTCAACCCCAAAGTAATACCTTAATGGAATAAATCTGATGATGTATAAAGATTACCTGTCTCAGCTTCAACAGAGCTCTTCCTGCTCAAGCGAGAGCCTTTGTAGCCCCAGATGGTAAATGTATAGAGGACGCCTGGCTTTAGGGAGGTGAAATGATAGGAAGTAGCATTTGCCTCAACTTGAAATTCCTGGCTGGAGCCATCAGCTGACGTGTACTTCAGTAAATAGCCATCAATCTCAGCACGGACCTTCTCCCATATCACAGTACCTGATGTCTCAGTTACATCCCTGGTGGCCAGGTTGGTTGGAGAATCGATGTCTATAGGAGAGATATATTTGACACAAAAAGTGAAAGCGTTTCAACACCTGAACACATCCTGGTGCATTGCAATCCCTGACAACACCACAGATGTAGATGCAAACAACACTGATACACTAGTGTAAACTGGTCAGTTTACATTTAATTAAGTAAAATACTAAATCTAACTGTAAAAAATAATTTATTGAGATTCAAGTTTCATAATAAATAGTGTAAACAGTGGAAATAACAGAATACTGACACCTTCAATAGCATGAAATAGATCATGGTAATAGAAAAAACAAATAATAATCAACCTAGTACTACCAAGAATACAGAATTTAAATCAAACAAATAATAACCCAACAAGAATGTCACTATTCCTGCAACCAGAAATGTAGGTTGGACGAAAGTGCTTGTTAAACTTTTTCATTAAAACTGTAACCAGTATCTTACAAAATAAGGCTTTTAACTGGAAAATCGCCATCAAAACTATGAATGGTATAAATATAACTGGAACACTCCAGCTTTACATGGTTTAATGTTTCCTTTCTCCACAGCTCCAGACAGAGGCCCATTACACTAAAGTTTCCAGTTTCCCTAATCAGAATTATACTATATTATTAAATAGTCTGTATAATATGGATCAAGGACAAATTACAGTTAAAAAATATATTAGTCTTAAGTCTAAAGGAGTTGTAAAATTAAATGCGTATGAAAATGTAAAAATTCTCATTAAAATCTCTAAGGACCTTTTGTCAACCAGCAGTACAGGAATCTACTGTTTTATATAATAATAAATTATTCAAAAGATTTAAAAACCCTTCATAGAATCTAAATTCAAAAACATTTGATTATTTTTAAGAATATTTAATACACATGGCAAGTTTGAAGACATTTGAACTTTTCTGAGGTCACATTAAATTAAGATCTGAAACACCTTTGCAAGGACTTCAATATATCAATATTTATAAAATATATCTGCTCATGCAGTTGGGTGCTTGCACCACCTGACATTTTTAGACTTTAAAGCAAACAGTTGAGGCTTTAGTCTTGTAGAAACCTAGTAGCTAAATTACAGAAGTAAATACCACAGCCTTAAGTATTACACACGCCTCCAATATTTGAAAGGAAAGTAATTTCTCAGGGTATCTGAGGAATGTTTGTCCCTCCTAGACTCGTTTTAATTTGAGGAGCAAAGATCATGTAGGACCTACAAATATTTAAGTAGCTTAGAGGGCTATTTCAAAGTATGCATTTTTACACAATCACGCGGTTTTTCAGCCAAGGCAACAATTATTTGATATACTGTGACAGGAAAAATAGTGGTCATAACTTTAAAGATTAAATAACAACTAATTACTAAACTGCCAAACAATACCACTGGAAATACAATTTTTTTTTTTTTGTAAATTTCTTTTTATTGGGAAAGACTGGTCAATAAAAAATAAATGACAATCTTACATTATTCAG
>JAUZSU010189898.1:0-12127 GCA_034780255.1 Parotocinclus maculicauda
ACACGGCCGGGCTGCTATAGCCAAACCTTTGTCTAAAACCAGGTGTTTCAGTTTCATTGTCCAACCCCTGTATATTTATATTTATATATATATATAAAATCCACTATGATGCAATGGATATCTCCAATACAGAAACTAGTAGCACAAATAAAAAAAAGTGAATTTTTTTCTGTGACATACGTATATCCTGCAGCTGAATGAGTCGAGCAGGAGACTGTCCTTTTGAGTTATTTGCAGTGAGGAATACATTGCATGGAAAACAGGACACATTGTATGTTCTCCTTTCAGGTTCAGTGAAAGTGCTGCTGATCCCCCCTCCTTCATGCACAGTCACTTCATACAGCAAAATATTTCCTCTGGCTTCTGAGCTGCTTAGTTCCTATTAAAATAATCACACAACAGAAGTTGTACCAAGGATCGTCTATAGATTTTTTTTTTAACCGCATTACATCGATTACCCGATCTTGCACAATATCAGAAGCATATGCCCTGCCCTGCCCTTTGAAATTGCACAGATTTAGTCATTTCCAGGTTCTGATGAATCCTATTCTGATTTGTCATCTCATGTTTTCAACTTCAGTGTGTCGTCCTTCGGCAGAAATGTAAAGTCTCACCTCTTCAAACAATACCTAGGATAACTAGGATTTCTATTCTCTACACTTCAGTTGTACCTGCTCTGTTCTTTGTATTCGCCGATCAGCCTAAATATGACACCCTTAGGCTCATAAGGCTTGCAGGCTGCTGCTGGTCAGTAGTGGCTAGTACCTACTGACAGATATATAAGGAGGGGCACACCATGAAATGGTAACAGAGTTTTTGGGTGCCTCTCAGCAAGGTCTTGTGTTTGATCCCTAGGTTGAGCAGCCTGGGTCTTTTCTGTGTGGAATATGCATGTTCTTCCCATGTTTGTGTGGTTTTACTCCGGGTAGTCCGGTTTCCTCCCACAGTTCAAAGACATACATGAGGTGAATCGAATATGCAAAATTAGCCTGAAGCGTATATGACTAGTTTGATGCATCAATAGCTATTTCAGCAACAGATACAAGGCTACATCGATACACAAGGTTACAGATAGGACGTTAATAAGCCAAACAAATGTGTGCTCTAAATAGATAGAAGTGCTACTGTGGTATGAGTCACAGAAATGTTTAATGCTGGATATGGGAGGGATGTATCAAAGCACACAGTGTAGCAGTCCCTACTGAGTATGAAGTATAAAATTTTCTACCAAATTACTCAATATAAATGTAGGTTTGCATTGTTTCCTAGTTTCAGACCACTTTTAAAACCCAAAGAAACACCACATGGACAACATTCAATCGCTGATTCACTTAAGGATCATACAAGGAGCAATACTGAAAATAGTCCATTTCATCATTTCCTTTAAACCCTTACTCAAGTTTTTGTAAAAAGAAACTTGAAAGCCTTCTAGTTTTTGCTTTGACAGTCTGTTGGCAAGGATGTAGTTCACACCATACATTGCTCATTGTGGTTTGACTTTTAGCAATAGGGTAGTGGGCTCTAAACATACTGCAAGTATGTCTGGCATTACGCAAACACACTTTGTATGCTGTACTGTACTGGAAAGATGACTATCATTGAATATGAAAGTCGTTTTTAAAAGTTTCTTTTAGTTCAAAAGACCTGTGTGTTGTTATACTTGCCTTCCAAACTAACTGTACAATCTTGCTTATTGGAGTAAAGTCTTCAAAATACCAAGCATCCACTGGTGTCCTTGGAGCTGAAAAAAAATCTCAAGTTGTTTATTATCATTAAGCCTTACTTTGCCATTGATGTAACACAAACTTTAAAATTATCTTACATACAAATTCGAACTTACCGGGTGCACTACTTAATTACTCGATTACTGAATGTACGTGCTGCTTTGCACAATTTGTCAACATTTTGTCTGCCATTACATGGTATTGTGAGAAATATTGTGTATCATAAAAATGCTTATATATATTGTGATACAATATTTTTACCACATCGTTACCCACAAACAAATTACGGTTACCGCTACACATATATGGAAATAGTACTGGATTAAAAGTTAATGTGCTTCCTTTTATTTAGTACTGTTACATTGGTAATAAAACTTCTTGGGTCAGGTTGTAATTATAAACAAGAACCAGAACAGATGAGTACCACCTACAACTACCCATATGACATGCTTGTGGAAAATCAGGCGCAGTTGCTAATTTGTGACAAAAAACTGCAAAATCCTTGCGTCAGAACTTGCACTGTACTTATCTAACACCATCAGACTTTTTTCATTATGCTCCTTAGTCTTGAAATCACCTTTTACACAGCTGCATCCAATGTCTACATGTCACTTGTAGACACAAAACAAGCTAACAATATAATTTTGTTCTGGTAAAGTGAACATTCTACATGCAGTACGATGTTCGTGAGTTACCTTCTTCATCAGTCATGTTCTGTGTCCTAGTCCACTCACTCCACAGCCCTCTTGTTGGGCTAAATTTCATTCGGACCTGGATCATATATAGACTGAATGGATTCAGAGATTTTATAGCCCAGTTGGTCATGGACTTTGTGTCCTGAAGATAGAGAGGATGGTTTCAATCACACCAGATAAATTCAAAATAAGAGCAGAACAGCCAAATATTGCATACTGACAATAACCAAGAAAATCTCAAACGTTATTCTATCAGTGTGACAGTGTGAATGCATTGTAGATAAGTATTTGGTTCTCAGATGTCTTGATAATCTCCCAAAAAGATTTGTTTACCTAGAGAAACAACTTCCAGTGTAGTGCAGAGTTTCTCACTCTTTCTAACCACAAGGTTTCCTTTCTTATAGTGGACTTTCCCTGAGCACATTGTCTTTGTTTCTTCAGGATGTCGCTCAAAGCCCGCTGACTACAACAAATCTAACAACATTGTAAATGTTCATTCTTACCTGTCCTATTAGTTCCACCTTATTGTGCCTCCCAGACGACATAGTACTACTGCTACTGTAGTTATGCAATTACAGACTATAGTCCCTTTGTTTCTCTACATACAGTAGAACCTCAGAATTTGATCCCTTCTTTATTTAACCAATTCAGACAAGATGTCTGTTCTAATTTGGTTTTTCGATCATTGGATAAAACTGTATGTATATGGCCTCAGGGTGTCTCTGAATTTACTCAGATTTTTTCTGAAAAGAAAAGTAAAACAATTCAAATGGCCTTCCAGAACCATTTAGGTCAAACTCCAAGCTTTCACTGTACTTTTTTGAATGCCTTTACTCTGCTATCTAATGGGCAGGACCCCCACAGATCAGGTAGTGTTTTTGGCTTATCATTCTCAGCACTGCAGTAACATGACAAGTTGGTGCTGTGTTAGTGTGTGTTGTGCTGGTATGAGTGGAGTGCTGCTGGATTTTTTAACACCTTTGTGTCACTTGTGGTCTGAAAATAAAGCACCAGCCAAAAATGTCCGGCCACCAGCATCTTGTAGGCAGCATTCTGTGAGCACTTATAAATAATTAGAACTGTATAATAACAGATCTACTGTCTTTGACAATATAGAATATAGATAGACGTGTCTCCTAGCGTGGACAGTGAGTAAAACAGTGTTTTAAAATGTCCATCACCACGGCTGTGCCTGATGCAATAATACCAGCACAACACACACCCAAATAGTACCTGACCTGGGGTCCTGTGGGGGGTCTTGACCATTAGAGAGCAGAATAATGAGACTAACAAAATATGTAGAGAAATATATAGACTATAATCTATATGGTAAGTAAATGGGCAATGGATGTAGAAACATTGATGAGTACCTAATAAAGTGATCAGTCACCACAACAGAAGACAGTAACAGAAAGTGAACCTGATAAATTGACAAATTAGTGAAGATCTAGAAGAAGGGGTGTTTTTTATGGTATGATTTAAATGGGACTGTGGTAGCCTAGCGGTTAAGGTACTTGACTCTGGACCTGATGGTCCTGGGTTCAAATCCCACCTTTGCCAACTGCCACAGTTGTGTCCATAAGCAAGGCCCTTAACCCACCATTGCTTGAATTGTAAGATTGTATCAATTGTAAGTCGCTCTGGATAAGGGCGTCTGCTAAATGCTGTAAATGTAATGTAATGTAAATGTAAATCAGTGACAATTAATAATGGTTTATTTGTTATCAGTAAATGCCTTTAAAGCTGAGAGACTGCACAGCAATACTGCCGAACCCTCAGGGCCTAGGTCATTAAAGTGAACGGATGTTGATCGGATTCTCACAGTCGTCAAGGTTGACCAATACAGTGCACAACTATACAGTGATGTCAGTTCACCCCCAAGAGCTTGACCTTTCAAATTTCACAGCATCTACCTTAAAGGAAGCAAATCATATGAACTTGTTTTTCTTAAATTATATGTTGTTAAGGATTGTGCCGCAGGCTGCAACTAACTTTGGAGCATGTAATGTTCACCTTAAGGTGAGCTTTAGTTTCAGTTTAGTTTTGAAACATATTCTCAGTCACATTTCCCCTTTGCTCTGGTTGTGCACTGCTAAAGTGTAAGTTCTAGTATCACTACTATTATAAACAAGGAGCTTTGCAGAGAACGTTCTGCCTCAGACCACAATACAGTAGGTTTTAACTGGCTGCATGCCTTTTACAGTATATAAAATGAATAATGACTCAAATCATAATCTAAAATCTCTGCACAACATGGCTTGAATTATAATTGTTTCTTGCAGATGCAACTGTAGTGTTTAAATCAGAACAAACACCAAAACAAAGTTAATATAACATATTTAAAAACACTAAATGTCCTAAAAATCTAATCATACTCACAATGTAAATGTTTTGGCTGTTATGTCGCTTAATGCGGATAGCAAAAAACCCTGACATTTATCTGTCTAGTTCTGAATCAGCCCACAAGATGCTTGTTCTCTACAGACTAATCTGATCCGTGGTTTTCTGGGCTACCAAAGTAGTCACGAATCCTATCGAGCAATCACATTTTCGAGTGTTTAAACCACTTGTACAATTGAATATACAATATCTATTGATCTGTTGTTTAGATTGCATTGACCACAGTGAATATTGACAGTCACAAATCAGCATATTTGCAATAGCATAAGAGAAATAGCATATATATAGAAATATATATAACCCCAATTCCAATACAGTTGGGACGTTGTATAAAACAGAAATAAAAAACAGAATATAATGATTTCCATTTCAACCCATATTCAATTTATTACACTACAAAGACAAGATCTTTAATTTTTAAACGGATACAGTTTATTGTTTTTTTGCAAATATTTACTCATTTAAAATTTGATGCCTAACACGTTTTAAAAGAGTTGGGACAGGGCAACAAAAGACTGGGAATGTTAAGGAATGTTTAAAAAACAACTGTTTGGAACAGTAAGTAGGTAAATGGGCCAAAAGGCTCAGTCGTTCACAAGCAAGGATGGGACGACTGCATGGGCAAAAAGTCAAACAGTTTAATAACAACGATTCTCATCGTGCAATTGCAAGGAATTTAGGGATTTTATCACCTACAGTCCATGGTATCACCAAAGATTCAGAGAATCTGGAGAAATCTCTGCAGGTAAGCGACAAGGCTGAATACCAACACTGAATGCCCATGACATTCGATCCCTCAGGCGGCAGTGCATTAAAACCCAACATCATTCTTTAACGGATTTTACCACATGGGCTCAGGACGTTTTCAGGGACGTTCCTGCTTATTTCAGCAAGAAAATGCCATGCCACATACAACAGCCTGGCTTCGTAGTAAAAGAGCCTGCAATCCAGACTTGTCTCCCATTGAAAATGTGTGGTGCATTATGAAGTGCAAAATACGACAACAGAGACCCTGGACTGTTGAGAAACTGAAGTTGTACATCAATCAAAATTGGGAAAGAATTCCACCAAAGTTTCAACAATTAGTGTCCTCAGTTCCCAAACACTTCTTAAGTGTTGTTAAAAGGAAAGATGATGTAACACAGTGGTAAACATGCCCCTGTCCCAACTTCTTTGGAACGTGTTGTTGTCATCAAATTCACAATAAGTGAATATTTGCAAAAAAACATTAAAGTTGATCTGTTTAAACATTAAACTCTTGTCTTTGTAGTGTATTTATTTAAATATAGGTTGAATCAGAGGTCAACGTGCATTGAAGGCATTACATGTACAATTTGTCAACATCCTTAAAGGACCACCACAGAACCACTGCTGGTTTTGCAGAAGTAAGTTTAATATTATAATGTGCTGAGGACAGAAATGTTTTTCCCATTTATAGCATTTAGAAAACTAAATTATCCAGGGTGACAACTGAACTATTTAGTTACAGTTGAGGTGAGAATGTGAACCTCAAAGGGACCAAAAGAGGCAGCTTGACAAAGCTGAAACTTCAACTATCAATGTTCTGTTTAGTATACTGCTCAGAAAAAATGAATACTTACTTTTGTAAGCAGTGTAGTTCAAACACTACTACACTACTGAGCTACAACAGTTCCAACTGACAAAGGATGACAAAACACATTTAACCCTAACCCTAACCCTAACCCTAACCCTAACCCAAGTCATTTAGCAGACCCTCTTATTTAAGACCTGATTTACAGAGTACAATACAACAAATTCTTTGTCAAGGGTCACTTGTTTAAGAACGCAACAGTGGCGTCTTTGAACTTAGGACATTCTGGTCAATAATATATTCTCTTAACCACTGCATCACCACAGTCCCACACAAGTTATATATTAAAGAGATACCTAGACCTACACAAACTGTAAACTGTCACTCGTGGTGGGAAAACTCCAAATGATAATTTCTAGCCAGAAATCTATAGGTTAAAATAATGCACCAGGACTGCCAAGCTGCCACTGTTGACAACATCCTAAACTGATAGATTGCACAATGTAATATTTGTCTCAGCTGTAGGTCAACCTGGAAATGACTAAATGTAAATGTTATTTTCATGTCACATTCATATTAGTTTTAATGCTGAGAAAGATCTACCACTTGAATAATGTTTAGCCAATGGTGGTCATGTGTGGGCTTAGTGTGTCCTCTGTCTTCAGTAATGGAGGTGGTGGAGTGAGGTTAATAAACTGTGCTCTTATCAGTCTACCTTGAAAGCACACTGTATAGTAGACATACCTAGTGATTGAGTGGATCAGCAGTCCCCCCAAATGATCACTATTGTGTGAATTTGGTGACACGTCGCTAAACATTATTTATCCGTATTGTTTACTGCATTAAATTGCACTGAACTTATAGTAAATATACATACATTGAATGAGATGGTGTTCCAGTTCTCCTGGTCCGCTCTGTATTGGATCTCTACCATCTGGATGTTGCTTGCTTTGTAAATGTAGATCTGGCATTCTCTTGATGAACAGTTCAAATTCGTAATATTTGGTCTCAATGGTCTCACTGTATATAGATAGAACAACGGATACGTTAAAGTAATTTTAAAGTCAAATTCTGCCTCTTGAAAATCCCAGAATATTACTGACATAATCAAGCTTTTTATCTTGCCTGCTTAATACTTTTAGGCTCTATAAATACTTTTAAGTTACCATTAGATATACAGTATAGTCAGTATATTGCTGGTGTGACAAATCCAAAACAACAGCCATGTTACAAAAGCTATTTGGAATATAAGAGATATTGCACCTATATCATCGAGTGTGAAGTTATAGACAGCTGAGATAGCCGAGCCCAGGCTGTTTGTGGCATTGACCCACACTGAGAACTGGGTCTGTTTGTCTAAGACATTAAACGAGGCTGAACGGCTTCCATGATGGACAGGATAACTTGTAGAAACACCTGGATGGACCCATTGCAACCTATAAAAGAAAGTGATATATGGGATTATACAGTACTGGAGAGAAGGGTATATGTGTACATGATTATAGGAATTGTTCTAAATGACTGTACATGTAAAGTGGATCATGTGATTGCCCAAAAAGTGACGTTTACTAACCAGAGGTGTGAACTGGTACGAATGTGTGTTTCCCATCCTGTTTTCCATGTGCAGTTCACTTTCTCGAATTCTCCTTCTTGAACGCATTTGAGGTTCTGTGGAACCTCTGGTGGATCTGAAAATAAAGACCATGTCTTCTAGTGAATGGACTCAAAGCAGTTAAGAAAAGGGCTGATTAGTTTAAACCAAAAGCTTTAGCATTAAATAACATTGCATGTGTGAATACAAGTGGAATGTGTGTTCACAAATTGGAAATGGTTTTCACAGCCTCCACCCTTTTACCACACTTGTGCTTTGGCCTATTTTTAATCCTTTATTTTGCAGCCTCATTTTCAGTTTTTGTAACACTTAGTGCCAATTACTGTTTTCACTAAGCAGTTATGATGGTTTAGATCTGAAACTGACCTCAGACTGAAATGTGTATATTGTATAATATGATATTGTATGACAAACAGAGGGATGTACCATCACATGTCCAATCCATGTAGCTGGACGTTAATGTCATATTCACATTAATGGTGTTAGTACAAGTGTGTCCCGCTCAGAAATGCTGCTAATTTTGAAACAATATTATTATGCATACATTACCGTAAAATTACCTTAAACCACTTATTACCCAGGATCTTAAACTTCTTATTTCAGGTAACTCCTAGTTGGTTCTTTTTAATTGACAGGCTATTATTAATCCAGCAGTGGCTCTGAGGGTCCCACCAAGCAAGCTGTAGGGACACTGGGCTGAGATTAAATAACATCTGGTCAATGGTGGGCCCTTTTTACTTGATTGTTGAGATTGGCATAACCTCAGACACAACATAAATCAGTTACAATCACTTAATTTAAACAATCTAGTGTGCCTTATAAATCCAAAACTTGGCCCAGTGTTGAATATTATAACCTTAATATTATACTGACATATTTGAATTAGTGTTGCATTAAGTGATGTGCTGTATACATACATCCCGGAGTGATGTCGCTGCCACAAGGTTCTGGTTCGTTGTCACATTTGCATGCAATGGTGGTGCTCTTTGTTAGGTTCACAATCTGTATAACTGTCACAGTTGCATTCTTGGTGTCATAATTTAAAAGAACCTCATCCTGGTACATGTGTTTGGTGCATTTCTTTTTGAAGATGCAGTAAACCTTGAAGCTTGAGCCCATGTTGACTTCCTTGCTTGAGTACACAGAGCATATTTCCTCTAGAAAACAGAGGTCAAAGAAAACTGGAATGAGATTAATACAAAACAACAGATTTCCACACACATGTGTAGCCATTGTGACGCTAGAGATGTAAGCTCAAGGTATTTAGGGGGCCCAGAGGTTATAGAGATTATTGTGTATCTAATATATATATATGTATAATAGCCAAAGCAATCTTGATGTATCTATCTATTTATTATCTATCTAGATGAAACCCATGTGGACAAAAGAAAGAACACAACAGATTCTTTATGGATAACAACAAGGTAATTGACTGGTACTAATGATGCTACATGCTCCCTCACTTTCCATACAAACTTAAAACAGGGTCATGGAGAGCCAAAGCCTAAATCATCACAATACATAAGGCAGATACCAATCCTGGAAGGGGCACCGGTCAATCACAGGGCACACACATACAGGTACATAATTACAGATGCACACAGTTTGGACACCTCTACCCTAGATACAAGATCTGACACAATTAAGCCTTGGATGCATACAGGTTCCATATGGTATCGTGGTACATTTGCCCACATATGTTGCTGTTGGTCCCATAAATGCTTGATTGGCGATCAATTTGGCAACTAGACAGGCCAAGGAATTGTTGCCATCTGGTAGAGACATTATGTGAAACCCTTGCTGTATGTGGTATAATCCTGCTGAAAAATGCCAGTTGAAAGCTCTGCTATGCATGAGGCTGCATGTGTTGCACATATCGCTGATCTGTTAGTTTCTATCTGTGTGTGTGTGTGTGTGTGTGTTTTGTGACTTTACTTGGACGAGTGTATCATGGTGTTAAAATACACTGCTCACAAAATTTGCGGGGATATTTTTAAATGAATATGAAGCGAATTTTAAAAGAGGCATTTGATTTTATTTCATTAAACAAAATCATCAGAAAATCAAATGAAAAGTCAAAGAAAGTTGTGATTATGCAAATAAAATGTAAACTCAATTAAGATCATAATTCTTGATTAAGTAGTGAGTGACATATTCATGGGGTAAACAGTAGCATTTCAAGCTGGACGAGAGTGCCACACATTGACTGTTCAGTAGGGTGTATGGTCACCCAAGACTGCCAAACACACAGTCAGTGATCTGGCATGGACAGGATCAGACTGTCCAGCAGCTCTTGTGGGATCCTCTTCATATTAATTTTAAAATATTTTCTAATATTTGTGAGCAGTGTATAATACCACCGTGCAGGACTGCAAGATAGCCTTTCGATATGTCTATTTTAAAAGAGGAAAGTGATTTTTAAGATGTTCCCTTACCTGTTGGTGCACCTGTGGGCCAGAGCAAAAGTAACATGAAGGTGGACCAAACTGTGCATTCAGGAGGCATTGGGCTCACTTACTCCAATAGCTAGCTAGACACGCTCCGAAGATTTTTGCATATTGAAATGTAAGGTAGATTCTGATAAAAGAAAGGTAGTTGTATCATGATGCAATATTATATTATACACAGCTACACAAGCTTGATTATGGAAAATGCTATTTGTAAATGTACACACACTTATAAATTCAAAAACAAGCTATGTCCTAATTAGATTAATCACATTATAATTATGTATTATTATAGTATTATTGTAACTCACAACCATCTAGACCAGGGGTGTCTAAGGTTTTGAATTGTGTCTTATATTTCTTGAAAATATATTTAGCAGATGAAACTTAATAAATAATACAGCCTTTGCAAAACACCTCTCACCTCTCATACATCAGCTTCAGAGGAAGCCAAGTTACAGTCACAATGATTAGGGGCTATTTAATTATGGGATATATCATTTTGAAGTATCACCTAATTTTGGTGAGCTCTATATATCCCAGATATTAAAACATAAATAATTAACCTTTATACACAAATAATTGTTTACAACATAATAAATGAATGATGAGGCTCCCGGAATGGGGTGAAATACAGAAATACATACATTTTATGTTTATTATGAAACCGAACTATTGCTTTAATACAAAACCGTATAATATCCTTAATTACAGTCAGTTATTATTAAAATAACCAATATGCTAATTGAGCAGTAATAATCATTATGTTTTTATGGTTGTGTAAAAGCTTTCGTTTACAGATTATATTTTATAAATACAAGGTGTATTGCTGAATCGCATATATCCCGGTTTATACGGTGACGGTGTTACTGATCGTAAAGTAAAGCAAATTAATCCAAACTTTTGGTTTAGTGACTTACCCGAGTCATCTGTCCGGAGTTCCTCTGCTCCTCTTGTTGGTCGTTTAAGTCCAACTTAGTCAGTGAAGGGCAGAGGGATTCGGGTTGAGTCGAAGTGTTTTACGCACACATGTCACGGTAAAGTACGCACGCTGCGCAGCACTGACGCGCACAAATGTGAATACAGGTGGCGCTCTGAACATCACGGTTTTCTGCTGCGCTTTGCATAGCCAATCCGAGTGGAAACACTAAACAGTCCCGACCACAGCAGAAAACAAACCCCCAGTGCCTTTAACAATACATCTACAGAAATGGCCATCCAAAGTAACAGTCTTTATTTTTATTTTATTTTTCCTACGTACACCCCTGCTGAAGAAAGAGGCCATCATGTGATGCTGATGGCATGTCTGGTAAAATTGAATGGTCTTGCTGGTAAACTTGGCTGACCAACATAAGAGTGCTCAAAACACAACATATACTGTGCTTTATTATTATGTATTCTTTTTTATATATATTTATTTTTATTTTTAAATACCACAATGATCTACACTCACCAATCACTTTATTAGGTACACCTCCTTGTGTCCACACTCATTATCTTTTTGAATATTTAGTTTATTTAGGTTACTGCATACAAAACGACAGTAAAATGGCAATTTAGAATAGAAAATCTAGGAAACATGCCTATACGGTGGTGTGAAAAAGTGTTTGCCCCTTCCTTATTTCCTGTTTTTTTTGCATGTTTGTCACACTTAAGTGTTTTGGAACATCAAACCAATTTAAATAGTAGTCAAAGAC
>JAUZSU010189909.1:0-12127 GCA_034780255.1 Parotocinclus maculicauda
CTTAAGACTTAAATGAAAATCAATCTTATGTTCCAAAATGTGTTCCAAAAATCCTTCAGAACCATATCCTTCAGAACCATATCCTTCAGAGTCCACATTGATGGAGTTTTGTAATGAAATATTAATGTGTGTATATACTTTTGTATGCACACTTTATTATCCATTACCTTCTCACACCTCGAGCTGAGATTGTTTTAAAGACGCGAAGAAGGGACTGGTGAACTATGATGCCTGAATTAAGGCTTAATTATTAATATCTTAATACATTTTTAAGTGTTCGTACTTCAAATTGCTAGTTACAACCCCAGAATTTGGCATAACCGAGGTAAAATTGGAACACGACCCGACATACAGTGAATGACTTTACGTTGCTATGCGGATTCAGGACAGAGCCATTGTGTACTTGGCAATGAACTGACGAACTTGAGAAACGGGGCGTTCTGATTGGCTGGCGATTCGAAAGTCACCAAGGTAGGCAGGGAATGGCAATATGTGATTGGCTAAGAGAGCGCAATGGGCGGGGTTAGTTCAGGCATTCAGGTTTTAGTCGCATGTTTACTTACCGCCTGTCATAGAAAAGAGAAAGAGATCGGGAGAGACACGAACAGAGCAGGTGAGAAAGTTGCTTATTTTATTATTTTATTAGTAAATTAAAACAGCTTATTTTATAAGTTGTTTATTAGCCAGCAGAGAGTTGAAACGTGCACTCATGATCCATGCTGCAACTTTGTGGAGCTTTCCTTCTCTTTTTTAAGTTCATTTATCAAATGCTTTTAGCAATGTCAATGCATTTTTTGAAAATGTCACTGCATATTAAACATATAAAGACTTCTGGGGACACAGAGTGGAGACAAGTTAAAGGTTTAATGTGTTTCAGTTCATACTGGATACCAGTGTGAGGCTTTTACAATATACATTTAATAATACAGCTACTACTAATGATCATAATGGTAGGGTTGCCAGATGTAGCATAAGATTTCCTAAGATAATTAATGATAGAAGAGCATGTTAGGCTGGTTCCGATTTGTTATATAAAATTGTTTTAGGCCAGACTTTTTTGCTTGTTCCTCGGATGTCCCTACTTAAGAATCTACTGAGGCGAGAGGAAAAAAAATCAAAATAAAACTTTATTTTTCAGCACTTTTCAATTTCTCGAGGACTATGTGGAATAAATACAAGGAAGGAGGAAGAAATCAAAATAAATTTTTATTTAAAAATAAAATGTATTTAACCTGCAATTAAATTAAAGTGAATCTGTAAAAAAAAATTCAATGAACAGAAGAAAACCGTTGGCTCTCCACCGGAGGACGGAAAAAGCTAAAAAATAATTTATTTGTAATAATAATTTAATTGATTTAAAAATAGTTTTGAATTTGAACCATTGGTGCTGCAGCGGATCCGAGAAATACCAATTAAAAAAAAATTTTTTTGTATTCTTCAAATATGATCGTCGGCGGATCCGCGAAACAAGCAATAAAAAAAGTCTGGCCTTATGATATTTACTTATGTTGGCATTTAATTTTTATGCAAAAGTTATTGCTTTAGTTGCAAACAGGCGCAAGCTGAGAAACGTGACATACGACGAATGTGAAGCGAAAAAAAAGGAGCATTTGATTTTATTTTCGTTAAACAAGATGATCAGAAAAGGGATGAAAAGTCAAAGAAAGTGGTTTGATTATGCAAATGAGATGCAAACTCAATTACGGTGATCAAACTGGACCAGGGTGCCCCCATAAGGACTGTTCTGTAGGGTGTATGGTCACCCAAGAGTGCCAAAACACACGGACAGCGATGGGGCATGGACACACACACACACACACACACACACAGTATATTCTGTAGGCCATAACAGTCTTGAGTTCTGCCATGAAGTTGGCTTTGAAAAAAAAAAAAAAACCCACTGGAATGCACCATGAGTCAGTGAGGGGGCGGGGTAAATGCATTTTCGCCTGTCTGGTCACTGTTGTCTCCATGCCAACCCCGTATGGGTAACAGAGACAAGAGCTGAGCAGTTATTCACGCGCTACAGCCGCGGCGGTCAGGTAAGCGCTCGCTCTCTTATTTATTTATTTATTTATTTATTTATTTATTTATTTATTTATTTATTTATTTGCTATATAAATGGCAGGTTTGTTCGTTCAGATAGTTTGGGTTTATTAAAGGCGAGGTGTTTTCGCCTACGTGGCGTCACATAACGTTTTACTATGCAAATGTGTAGAAAGCTTTTTATTTATTATTAAATATATAACATGTACGATTTAAATGTAGATTTAAAAGGCGGTGACACGGTTTGTTACATTTATTTCGAACAATAGAAGAAGAAGCTTAACTTTATACAGTCCTGGAAGGCAGTTTGTTATATTTTCTTATATTTATATTTGTATTTACTGGACATTAGTTGGGGTTTATGTATAATAGTTCTGTTTATAATGTGGAATAAATATAATAAAGACCATAAAGATGCTTATAAACTGATATGCGGGGTGTAAGAAACTTTTTTTTTAAGTTTATCTGAGTTTTAGTAGCTTCTCTCTGTTCTGGGGTGGAATTACAGTATTTAAGATGTTATTAGAGTTGATTTGTTGGTTTTCTGGATGTATTTAAAGCGTGAGAATCTGCTTTTGTGTGCACGCGACAAACCTCGAGACAGACAGAATGTGTTTGTAGTTAAACTGTTCTTTTCAAGTTAAACCTACCGTTTTTGTATGTAAGGAGGTACGAAGTGTGCATGATATTAAACTCGTGTATGTTTTTCCATAATTACAGACTGATGCATGAATTAGTTTGGTTTAGAAACAGTTTGTTTTGGGATTATTATGTAATCAGCTATTTTTAACATTCATGCTTAAAAACTAATGCAGGTTCTTAAACCCGTTTGAAATTTGGAAGAAACCTTTTTTTTTAAGTTTGTATAAGCTTTATAAGTACTGAAAGTCCTTTTTAGATTATAAATCTATTTATTGACATCTTGATTTTTGCTTTCTATTTGAAGGCAGTGATTTGAAGGCATTTTTTTCTCCTTTATAGGCAAAGATAAACAAAAATATAGCTATTTTCCCTTTTCTCTTGGGATCCGTTTATAGTTTTTCACTCTTTTTTAACTTTGCTTTCTCTGCTCTTTTTAGGACAGCCAAACATTTAGTTACATTTACATTTACATTTTTAGCAGACGCCCTTATCCAGAGCGACTTACAACTCATACAATTTTACAATCCAAGCAATGGTGGGTTAAGGGTCTTGCTCAAGGGCCCAACTGTGGCAGCTTGGCAGAGGTGGGATTTGAACCCTGGACCTTCTTAACCACTAGGCTACCACAGTTCCATTAAAAACCAAAGTTTAAGTTTGGTATTAAGTTTATACCGTTTGTCCCCAGAAAGTTTTTTTATTTTTATGTTAAATTTGCAGAATGTATGATGACCCTGTGTGATGTTTGGTGCAACCCCGACACCCCCAACCCCCCCTCCCCCTCCCCGATGAAGGCATGGACCCCAGGTGGGGAATTATGGTGTTGATGGATAAATAAAATGCATAGGTCTGACTGAGACTAAGATTAAATGTATTGCAGACCAATTCTGATCTTTGCAAACTGTTTTTAAAGTTGTAAAAAGCGTTTGGGTTTATATAAACTCTCTGGTCTAAAGTACGTTTGATTTCAGTTGTAAGAAGATTTATTGGTGTGTGGAGTTGAGCCAGTGATTAGTCATTAGAGATTAGAGTCATAATAAAATGCGTTCGCATTATAAAGGTCATCCAGATGATCCAGAAGTTCCTTTGTTGATGGATTCCTGGAGATGAAGATGTCCTAGTTATTGGTGTAAGATTAAGGTTTAAGAGCTTTACGTGACCTGAAGTGATTTGTCGTAGTGTGGTGCACCTAATCGCACGTAAACAAGTGCAAACCATTAACCTGCTGTTAGTTGGAAAAACACTTATCTGTCAGTTGCGATTGTTGTTGGTCTCGCTTTGTTGATCTGGCATTGGCGTGCATCTGGTTGTACAACTCGTTTTGACATTGTCAGATCTTTTGCAGTGAGCGATTACGATTGGGAGGCGTATTTCTTAATGTTGTTTTTTTGTCGTTGTGACAGAGTTCTGAGGAAAAAGGCGGCGTGTTTAACCGGGTGGCCAGTTTCTTCAAGAAGCGACAGAACAGGACCGGGTCTGAAGGAACGGATGAAAATGCCTCACCGCTGTCTAGTCCTAGCAAGTCTACGGACCTGACTGGGACAGACGGACTCGAGGGCGACTCCTTTTCCGACAAAGGCAGCCTGAGCTCACAAAGCGTAGCCTCTTTGGTTGCGGATGGAGGAGACTTGCCGTTCGCGGACAGCGATAGCAGCGGCAGCGTGAGGGAGGTGGTGCCAAAGAGGACCGAGGAACCCCAGAAAGACAAGGTAGCTGAGGAAAGCAAGAAACTGCGAGTATACCTAGAAGAGATCAGCCTCATCGATGACGGTCCGGGCAGCCAGATTACCCAGAAGACGCTCACGAAATGTGCGGATATTCTTGTAAAAACCAGCGACGATACTAAGAAGACCGTCCTCAAGCCTGTGCTGGGAGGAAAAGGGAGTTACAGTGCCCTAGCCGGGGTGACGTTAAGCCCTCAGGCGGAACCGAGCCAACCAGACATGGGGAAAAGGAACTCAAACCGAAGGAGATCTCGCAAGCTGAGCAGCGGCTCTCAGGATCCGACGAGTCCTGCTAAAGCAGAGCCGGAGGAGGGGTCAGAACAGGTCTCATGCTCACCTCTGCAGCTCCACAAAGCCATGTGGGTGGAAACAAACCTGGAGGAGGAAGGCGAGCAGGTCACGCCGGTCACTCAGAGCCCCGTGCTGGGTAACGGCGTCAGCGTCGACTCCTTGGCTTCGGACACTCCGGGATCTGATTCCGACTTTCTGGCGAGCTCCGGAGACTCCCTGCAGAAAGACCTGACCTCAGGAGACCCGAAAGTCAAGAGGAGGAGCGTCAAGCTCAGCACGAGCGAGAAGTTTTTCGCCAAGAGGGTCTGGCTCAACTCGCAGTCCAGTTTGGAGGGAGATCCTCCGGACGGGGGCGCGGACGCGCCGTCTCTCGGCCAGCAGAAGTCCGAAGTCACAATGTAAGTCCAGCTTTTTTTGTGCGCTCCGGCCTTGTGTGTGTGTTTTCTGTTTGTCTGTGTGAGCTCTCACCATTGTCTGCGCAATCTGATCTCCACTTTTCCATGACGTCCTTAATGGACATGAAGTTTAGGCTGAAGGAAGCCGAACGCTGCAGTAAGGCTTTATGGGGATTTTATTAGAGGTACCTAAATAAATCGGTTAGGGTTGGTTGGTACGGCTGAGTCACAGTGCACAGGTCACTTCCCATACTGTTTCCTGCTTATAAACTGGTAGTCATAATAAACTGTACAACAATTTTAAACTTGTCAACACTGCCACCCCATTAGCAGTATAGCTAATAGCTTGCATTTGTCATAGTTTGGAAACAAAATGGTATTCCGTGTCCATGTTTATTCTTTTCTGTGTCTGGATTGGCTGTTATACTAAACTAATATAGTAATATACTTATAACTATAAGGGACACGTGGAAGCAGCATTGATAAATATCACATAAATAAGTCACGAGATTGTATTACTGTGGAATGTGATGCTTGTAGCAGTATGTTCAGAAATATAATGTAAATAAATGCAAACGAGCTTCAGTTAATGATTTTAATGATTGACCCGACCCTATGAATCATCGTTCTGCTTTGTAAAATGACTCTGGGCTGTTTAGGGGAAGCCTTTAAAATGCATTAGGGCCCATAGATGGCATGTATGAACATGTTTCGTCCCAGTCGTTGTATCTTTTGTAAATTCGACTCGATTCATGTCATGAATTTCATGCGAGGTTGAGACTTCAGGCTGTGATAGAGTATTTAAAGCACGCTGTCAGTTATTACGTTTTTACAACGAAATGATAGCGATGCGCTCGGATAAAACTTAAAAAAACGTACAAAAATAAAACTCGTCTTAAAATGAAAATGAAATTCCGTACAAACGGGCTCGAAAAAACGAAAGGTTTCTGCTGCTGCTCAAACTGAAGGGAAAAATCTGCTTATTTTTAGGCTCTTTTACAAATTAAGTGTAGATTAAATACATTTCATTTTTAAATAAAAATTTATTTTGTTTTCTTCCTCCTTCCTTGTATTGATTTCACATAGTCCTCGAGAATTTGAAAAGTGCTGAAAAATAAAGGTTTATTTTGATATTTTTTTCTCCCTCCTCAGTAGATTCTTAAGTAGAAACATCCGAGGAACAAGTAATTAAAAACGTCTGGCCTTAAGAACAATTCTAAGGACGTGGTATTCTTGAAAACGTTACGTTCATTTTTTTTTTACCTGTAAGAGTTGAGAACATAAACATCTAATTTGATCAAACGTGTTAAACCCTAGTTTTTTTTTTGGTTAACTTTTGTGAATCCGGTCCCTCATGTTCTAACCCAGCTCCTCATCACTGCTGATCCCATGTACTGGTGTGTTGATTCCTCTTACCTGTTCTGCATTTTTTTATTTGTATCCCCTGCTATTTAAATCCCTTACCTGAAATGCTTTCACTTGTCGAGTTCAGACCTGTGTTCCCTGAGCTCCGTCTTTTGACTTTCTGCATTTGTCTTTGCACTCTGAGCCATCCTTCTAAAAAAAACAGAAGAAAGAAAAATCCTTTCCAAATCTTTCCAAATTCAGAGCGTTGTTCCCAAAGTATAATGTAACAATCTGGGGTTTATTACGAGCGAGTTCAGCAGGTGAAATGTGTTCAGTTTTACTCATAATTCGAATGGTAAGTTTGTTGTTAAGTTAATGCTTAAGTCGTTGTTTTTGCCCCCTCTGTCCCAGTGTGCCAAACCTCAAGAGTGTGACTCTGGAAATTAAGCAGCACGACCAACAATCATATGACTGTGTCAGTAAAAGTAGTGATTCATGTATAAAAGAGGAAGGTGGAACCAAGCCTGGTACCGATACAGAGAGATCCTCTGAAGAAGCCGCGAAAATGCCTGGATACAAAGGCCAGATCAAAGTTAGCGTTCGGCAGACCTCGACTGTGGCATCCAGACGAGCAGGTAGCGGAACAAACGGAGGGGCTACTGAAAAAGGTCCGCCCCCTCCGGTGGCTGCCAAGCCGAAGGCCAGCATGGGTCGAGTCGCAGGTTCTGCCGAAGCGACGGAAGAAGTTAGCTCAAAAAAGGACGAACAGAAGCAAAGTAAACCGACAGTGACAAAAGTCAGTAAGACTGGGGAGCGGATAAAACTGCTTAAAAAGACTGCACCTGAGGTTCTGCCTAAACCAAACAAAGCAAGCACATCACCCGACACGTCTAGCTCAAGTAACAGTGTAACAAAAGCCCAGTCTAACATGGTGTCTGGTAAAAGTGAGACCAAATCACCTGTTCGAGAACAGACACTTGATAGCACTCCTGATCCTGAACCTATTCAGTCACCCAAGACTGCTCAAACCAAAGACCCAAAGAAGGGAAAGGATCCGAAATATGCAAACACTGAAGACAAAACGGGGCAGTCCTTATCGTTAGAGGAATCCAAACAACCGAGCGAGTCTAAGGCAGGCACGAAGAACAAAACACAACCGAAGAGCCCTACTGAAATATCTCCAGGATCCAAGAACAAAAAGACCACAGATTCCAAACTCAGACTCTCAGAGTCTGTGAGTAAAAGCTCTAAATCTGTCAGCAGATCCGAAACAGACGGCAGGCCCGTCACACCGTCCGAGTCAGAGCAGTTAGAGAAAACCAGTATAAAAGAGAAGTCCACAATTGAAACTTCAACTACTGGCCCAAAGAGTCCAAGAAAACACAAAACTGAGGCATCACCAACAGGAAGTAAACTGCCCCGCCTGACTCCGCCCGGAGCTTCGAAGCGGTCCACAGAGGAAGAGTTTGCTTTCGGAGAAGATGACTCACCCCAGCAGCAGGCCGATGCCAGGCCAGAGAACGATGATTCATGCTCAGTTAACGGTCCCCTTAGTGAGGAGAAATCTGCTAAACGTGACCAAGCTGCCGGGAATTCTGCGGTAAAGGCACCGCCAGAAACCAGACTGAAAAAGCCTAGTGATTTGCAAACGACTGGCACTGCTGATCCAGCGCCGCAACTGAAACGTCCCTCTAAACTGAAGGGCAGAAGAGAGACCGGTGCAGAAACTCCGACTTCTCCTCCTGCACCAGAGCAGGACGTGGATAAAGCAGAAGAGAGGCAGAAATCTGAAGTGTCCGGAGAGGAAAACGTCCAAAACATCAAACACCCAAAAACCTCAGCTAAAGGGAAAGATCAGGGATTGGTCACCAAAGAAGAGGTCAAGAGTGGGAATGAGGAGGCGACTGAACCCACCACAGACGTAAAGACTCCAGCTCTGCTGCTTAAACAGGAAACGAACGAGGCAAAAGAGACGTTAGGTGTCAAAGGGAAGACCAAGGAACCGAGTGTAGGTTTAAAAACTTTGCCAAAGGCGTCCAAATCAGAAACCGATGAAGTGCAGGAGAAGGAGAAGGCTGAGGAGGTGCAGACTGTGGATGGTAAGACGAGAGAAACTATAAAACCATCAGAACGGTCGGAACAGGAAACAGTAAAGGCTAACGAGGTGCAGAGGAGACCTACGAAGACCAAGGATCAGACTGCAGGTGTGAAAATTGTAGAAGCTGTGATTGAAGAATCGAAAAAGGAAATTAATTCGACCGCTGACCATCCAAAAGAGGTGAAACCATCTCACCTATCTAAGGGACCTGAACAGCAAACTCCTAAACCAAAAAAGGTACAGAGTACAAGTTCAAAACCCAAGGAACAGACTACAGATTTGGCCGAGCCACGGAAGGCATCTACAACGGAAATGGGCATAGCCCAGAGTACCACGACCCCTGACCCTTCAGAAGAGGTAAAACCATCTCACCCATCTAATGGACCTGAACAGGAAACTCTTAAACTAAAAGAGGTACAGAGTACAAGTCCAAAACCCAAGGAAAAGACGTCAGATTTGACCGAGCCAGTGAAGACGTCTACAACGCAGATGGGCATAGCCCAGAGTACTACGACCACTGACCCTCCAGAAGAGGTGAAACCTTCTCACAAATCCCAAGGACCTGAGCAGGAAACTCTGAAGCCTAAAGAGGACCAGAGTATAAGGTCCAATAAACAGTCCACAAATTTGACAATACCAGTGGAGACATCCGCAAAGGAAACGGGCGAGGACGGAGTTCAGACAGTTAATATTAAACCCGTAGAGCTCAACACAGACATGACGGCCTCAACTCAAGCTCCTGAACAAGACAGAAAAAAGTCTGAACAAGTCCAGAGTGTGGATAATAAGATGGTGGAGCATGCTGGGGATTTGGCGTCTGAGCAGAAAATGGACGAGCACAAAGACATGCCCAAAGCAGTTACCAAAACTGTCCAAAATAAAGCAGACCTGAAAGCAGTGTCTGAACAGAAAACTTCAAACTTGCAGTCCAAAGCTTCTAAGGAGCTCATGGAAATACCGAGCAATGTTCTGACTGCTCCACGTCCAAAACCTGAGCAGGAAAAAGGACCAGAAACAAGTGAATCCAAACTGGCAAAACCAAACATGGACAACTCGGCTAACAGCACTGTCCAAAGCGCTGATGTTTTGCCTCCAGGAAAGTCAGATCTTGTTGATAGAAAACCTCTTTCAGGAAAAGCTGAAGCAAATAAGGACCAACTTCCAGCCATTTCTCAGAGCAGCAGTCAAAAAGAAGCTACAGGCATTGAGCCCAAATGGAATGATCAGTCTATTTCTGCAGAAGCCTCATCTGTATCCGGTGCCTCTTCAGTTCCTGTAGAAGATACAACCAGCAAGAAAGCAACAGGTGAAACTTCTGCTCAGGAGAAATCAGCAGTCACCAAAGGTCTGGACAGTGCTTCTGATGCACTTAAATGGAAAACCAATAAACTGGATAGCAAAGCGGTGCAGTCTGTGGCCGAACGGGCAGGTGGAAAGACTGGAGAGCACAAACCCGTCCAACAGAAAGGTTCCCAAGTGACGGCCCGTGTGGAGAAGCCTGGAGACGTGGTGAAAAACCCCAAATCTAACTTTGCCGAAATTCAAAAGTCACTCAACACAGACAAACCACTTCCAACGTTGAACAAATCACAAAGATTGACAGCTCAGGAATTCTTGTTAGCCTCTAAAAACCTCTCCAAGAACAAAGAGTCTCCGTCCAGCTGGCTGGATGTGGATCAGGGTTTTGAAAAGAAGCCAAACAAACCGGAGAGAAAAATGGATTGTTCAGCGAGTGACGATAGCATCCTGGATAGCTCCGAGGACTCGGAAGACTTTATACGAAAGATCAAGGAGCTGTGCTCACCATTTTCCTTTCCCCCGAAAAAGCACGGCCAGTCGAGGATGATGGCTCCTCCCTTCGTCATGCCTGCCATCAGGGAAGATAATTTCGAGAAAACCTTTGATCCGGAAGAGTTTAAGTTTGGGATGAGAAAGACCCTGGGACTGAAGGGTCTATCTCCTGCTATGCTGATCAAGAAGAATAACGAAGAACAGAGGAATAAGCACATCCCGAAACGAAAGGGAACAGAAGATAGCATGATCTTCAAAGCCCTCGCCTCCAAGCGAGAGAAAAACGAAGAGGTCAAGCCTTCAGAGGAGAAGCAAAACGGTGAGGACAGTGGTAGTGCAGATGGTCCTGGCAAGATCCCGTCGAGGCTAGAACGCATGTCCATCCTGACAAATCTCACCAATTTTTCCAAGAGCTTAAAGAGGAACAAGGCGGAGCCTGAAGACGCTACCACTGGAACATCACCCACAGTGTCACCCACAACATCGTCGTCTCAACAAGCTCCAACACAAGGAGACAAGAACACTACGACGGCGCCACCCAGTGTTTTCCAGACACCGGGCCTGATAAGTGGTATCTGCACAGATCGTGGTTCCCATCCCAATGGTTTGGTTGAATCACCAAAAAGCCCAACATCTCTTCCTCCTCTGCCCAACTTCTCTGAAATCAAGATTCCAGATTTCCTGGAGAAGTACCTGAAGAAGGACGGCGAACCCACCACACCTACGCTCCAAAACACAGCAGTGCCCCCTCTGTCTCCCAAACTAGATTTGGGGGCCGACCCTGGCCCATTAGATCTAAATAAGGGTCTGATGAGCTTGCCGCAGCTACCGGAAGCAGGCTTTCAACCAAAACCACCAACGCCCCAAACCACGCTGACCTCACCTACGTTTCCGCAGGTGAGTCAAATTTACGATGTAGACATCCTTTTCCTTTGAGTCATGTGCCGGTTGTTACGACTTGCCCGCTTTTCTCGCCTCTTAAATTATAACTAACAGTAAAGCTCGAATTTAAACCCTCCCCCTTTTTATTTTTTTCCTTTAAGAAAAAAGTCTGTTTTGAAGATCAGCTGCCAAGTTAGTGTGTGTTTCTGCAGGACATCACTCAAACCACAATTTAAGATGCCAGAAATATTGCTGCCCACCAGAGTTTTCTAATATGGCTGTTATAATGTGTTATTATGATAAAAAGAAACCATTTGCTCTTGCTATTATTATGTTTTGCGAGTTATTGATGGGTTTTTCATGTAGTAGTTCATGTTCTTAACCTGCTGATCTGATAGGAAAACAACATATATAAACATGTTATAAACAATCCAGCACTTTTTGGTTTCCGACCAAACCCATTGTCACATCCCAAAGTAACAAGTTTTTTACCACCTTTTTTCCACCCTTATCTAATTTCCAGATTGCACCTGCAAGAAGCTTCCACAGGCGTCCTGGGAAGGTACTCGTCATGTCCTTGTTTTGTATTGCTTAACACATTTTTGGAGTGAATTTATAAATTGCATGAAAATAAAATTGGAAATTCTGGCATACAGGTGATCATTTACCAGCAGTCCCAGTTTGGGGGAGAAGCTTACGAGGTGTTCAGGGATGTCGAAGATGCCACGTCGTTGCAGCTCTCGCCCATCATCTCGCTCAGGGTCGTAAGAGGATGGTGAGACTTTTTGGCTTTCCATAAGATCTGAACTGAATTGAGCGGTACAGAAATGTTATGATCCTTTCTCTCTCTCTCTCTCTCTCTCTCTCTCTCTCTCTCTCTCTCTCTCTCTCTCTCTCTCTCTCTCTCTCTCTCT
>JAUZSU010189920.1:0-12126 GCA_034780255.1 Parotocinclus maculicauda
TGCAGCATGATAATGCACGGCCCCATGTTGCAAGGATCTGTACACAATTCCTGGAAGCTGAAAACATCCCAGTTCTTGCATTGCCAGTATACTTACTCATTCAATGGGTGAATATCATCCATTGTGCATGTTTGGGATGCTCTGGACCGAAGCATACGACACTGTGTTGCAGTTCCTGACAATATCCAGCAACGTTGCACAACCATTAAAAAGGAGTGGACCAACATTCCACAGGCCACAAGCAACAACCAGATCAACTTTATGCAAAGGAGATGTGTTGCACTGTGTGAGGCAAATGGTAGTCACATCAGATATTTACTGTTTTTTTACCTTGAGACCCCCCAATACGATAAAAGTGAACTGTACAATTATATAATACAAAAAATAATAAAGAGAATATAATTCAAATCTTTGTGCATTATTTAGTCTAGTGTAATTACAGTCTCTAAAATTCTCATGCCATCTAGCAGGTAACAGTTTTGGTGAAATGATATGCTCATTCAACAGGGAGGGGGAGGAAAGATAGGGTCCTCCTATGCAGTATAGGTACGAGAGCTAGAACAGGTGCCAGAATAACATTTCAGAAAGAACATGAAGAAAGCAATTCTAGTAATCATATTAATGTGCACATCAAATGAGAGGTCTGAATCAAATGTGACAACTAAGTTTTTTACACACGGATTGGGCATTAGTGAGCAGGCAATGAGGTTTGGGCTATATGTAGACATGTCTCACACTGCCTTGGGTCTAACTAATAATACTCCAGTTTTATCTGAGTTAAGTAAAAGAAAATCAAACCACATCCAATCTTTTATTTCCTTTACACAATCCTCAAAATTAGTGATGGTAATTTTGTCATTTCGTTTGATTGATATATATATACAATGGAGGATATATAGAATCATCATATCAGTGGAAACTAAGTTGATGGTCATGAATAATTGATTCAAGCAAAGCATATACAGTGAAAACAATAGTGTGCCCAATGCTGAACCCTTTGGGACGCTGTACTTTGTGAGCTTGGAGCGTACATTATTAATCTTTATTAAGCTATTAGCAACACCTATGGTAATTATAATAATAGAAATATGGTATTTTATTAATAATAGTCTATTATTAAAATCTATGGTATTTCTAACCTAACCTATTTAATAAAATATAATTTATACAGCCAAATCTGCACTTATATCTAAAGGAAAATAGATGCAGCCACTGTCTGAGGACATTAGTAAACCATTAAATACCCTAATTATTGGTGGCATGGTGGTTCTGTGGTAAGCGTAGTTGCCTCACAGCTCCAGCATCCCTGGTTTGGTCCCCTGGACTCCGTCTGTGTGGAGATTGCATGTCATCCCCATCTCCAAGTGGGTTTACACCAGATGCTGCGGTTTCCTCCTACAGTCAAAACATGCAATAGGTTAACTGACAATGGTGAACCTGGATAGATCTGAGCATGTGTGACTAGTTTTTATATAACCTTTTGTCTGTCTTTAAATAGCCATCGATGCTAAAAGCAACGTTAAATAAACCAAATAAACAAATATGTACCCTAATAAATGTTTTTCCAGTACTATGATATCGCTAAATCCTATATTAAATATTGCATAAATACAGATTTGGTGGCAGTAACTACACAGCTGGTAGTAAATTGTTTTTTCTATAATCTTGGAGATGACAGAGTGATTTGTAATTGGTCTATGATTAGACAGCACACTAGGGTCTAGGTTAGGCTTTTTAATCAGACTTTGTTAAGTGTTGGTGGCCTTGCATTACATACCTCAGCTCAAGGGTTTGATTAGCTTCCTGACTCCCACCTTCCCAACTGTGCAAATCAGCGCCAAGTGCTTACAAACACAGAATGCAATCTTATTCATTATGTTTTTTTTTTCCTTTTTGCTGTTTGTCTTGTCATAGGAACTTACCTTAGCAAGTTTGTGAAGTGGTTCTTTGTGAAGTAAATTTACTTTTAACAGCAAACTTGTTTCACCACTGCACATACACATCTTGTGGCTTTAGTATTACTGCCTATCATGCATCAAGTCCACAAAACAGAAGTTGCCCCCTTTTCATCACAAACTCTTAATCTTCATTTGTTTGTGAGGAGTCATTTGGCTCTGAAAACTTCTCTCTCCTCCACTATCCTAGCTTGTGGTTTTTACAAGTAAACAAACCAAAAGGCTAGCTCACTCCTGTTAAGGTCAGCCACACTTTTAAAGCAAAGCAAGAGTGATAGAGAAATGCTGCAGTATAAACGTTTCATCAGGCTGAGATGGAAACGGACACAAAAACAATGTATTTAAATACCAGGCAGCCAGAGAGTAAATGTAGGTTGGAGTGAAGGTGCTACTGTATACGGAAAGGCAGTATAGCATCTAGGCAGGCTGGCAAGTCCAACAAGAAGATGGAATGAAACTTTGCAAAGAAAAAAGGAACTCAAATGAACACAAAAGGAGCAGATAGAGGGAATTAGTCGGAAAGTAAATCAGATTGGGGCAAGGAATGAGAGAGGGAACTAAAGTAGAGAGCTGGGCTATGCAGGAGAAATTTTAATACCATCACACAGTATATGCAGACATACTGCCCTGCACTAAGACTGTAAACAACAAGGGCAGGATTGGACAATTGGGATGTTCAATCAGCATGTGTGCTTGTTCTACAGCATATAGTCTACAAAATGTTAGTTGGATTTACCCTGAGATGCCAATCACATGGTGTCTGCAAATGCCAACAGGACATGATCATCACCCCCAGAAAATATATAACCCACAACATGATAGTCCCCTCACCATGCAAACACCAGGTGGAAGCCTGAAACATTAAGATGCATCTAACTTCAGTATGAAATACTGCCTTACAAACGAATTACCCCAAAATATGAATTTTTAATATTTAATCACAGAGATGGGTGAATACCCCTGTCACAGGACTTGAAACAGTAATTCTCTGTCTCTCACTCTATGTGTGTTTTATCTTTGCTTTCCGAGGTGCCTCTTTTGGGGTGTTAGAACACTAGTGATGCACATGTAGTAAATCTACATGGTGGAGCATTGGCTTAAATGGCTTGTGTTTGTGCATTTGCCCAAATCTGAAAATGCAGACATGTCTTAATGCCCTGTGATGAGAGCAACAATACGCAACCTACCTCTTTATACATAAAGACCTATAGGAACTTTCCGTCTCATATTTTAATTGAAAACTGGAATTTTTCTGCTTCTACCATGATTAGTTGATTGCCAGTTTTTGGCAGTTGTACCCAATGAAAAACTTCATGACCCATGGGATTTTTAATGCGGAAAAGATTCTAGAACACTTAGGATATTTAGAAACTTAATTGTGCTCACAATGTACAAGCATCCTCTTAATGAAGCAGACTGAAACTCTGACTCAATATCATCTCCAGAAATAGAAGGGCATCAGTCTGTCTGTTGCAGCTTCCTTTTGGCTAGTAGTTGGAAAGTTGTGGCCTGGCTTCAGGGAACTTACTGCTTATCAATCGATTTGGGAAACAAGAGAACACTGACAAATTCACAGAGGAATTTAACTCGGACCAAAACCTGAAGAGTCTCTGCACTTTGGAATATTGTTACAGAACGGCAACAATAGGGTAGCGCTTTTCCATTTACTAAGCCGTTTGCAGGCGAACGCTTACTGATGGTAACATTATTAGTGCTTTTTTTATGATGAAGATAATTATTTTAAAAACACAAACAGTGATTAAACAACTAATCCAAACTGTGCGTCTGCACTGAATTGGAATGGTTGACAACACTAAGGTTGCCTATTTAACCATTTTAATATTCTTTACAGAAGAAATTTGCTCAGTACACATAGTTTTTGGCAGATGACAAGCCTTCTAATATGGAAACATTAAGTACCAAAGTAACATTGTATTTTGTCTGTGGTCTACATTTTCTGCTGACCTAAATATTTTTGCTCATTTTACTTAAATACTAAATACTAATAAATAATACAGTATACTGTATACAGAATACTTAAATGCTATACTAAATACAGTAGGAATAAAAATATGCAATACCATATTTTTTCACAAATCATATATCAAGAGTTCTACTTGTTCTTCACTCATGGCTCTAAGATTTAAGGGGAAGTAGTTCATTTGGCTACCAAGGAAACACAATTTGATGCTCATGTTTACTCGAAGTCTTTGAAAAGCAAATTTTGAACTAAAAGATTATAATTTTTAGCCCTAAAGTTGCCAAAAAGTCTGTAATCATGTCAGAAAAAGCAGACCAAGCATCTTTTTCTATGGTTTTCATGGTATTGAGGAATTCTCTGTCTTTGATTAGATGTTTAATTTGCAAGCCATCAAATATGTCAGCTTTCAAATTCTCATGTGAAAAAGCAGGAAATTTTGTACACAGGTACTTGAAGCACTTACCATCTTAATCAAAAGCCACAACAAACTGTTTCATGAGTCGCAATTTTATATATAACTGGAGCACAAGAGGCAAGGAAATTCTGTGTAACCATAGATCAATAAAACCTTCAGGTCACCATAAAATTGTCATTATATCATTTATCATTATATTAGACTTTTTGGGAAATGGTTCTCGTGAATTCATACGTTTACTTCATATTTACCAAGTCAACAATAGGAAAGGATTGTTATTGTAAAGCAACACACACTGTCAATTAATGCATCTGCCAACCTCCATTTGGCAGATACAAACGTTGATGCAGTATACAAACTCCTCGTCCATATGGAAATATTATTTAATGTGGTACCGGGAGCCAACAGGTTCTTTTCCTTAGTCTTGAACCCAGTAACCCTGCTGACAATTTCAGCAGATCAAGGTGTCGTACCATGTCATTCAACTCAGCTTGAATGAATGGCTGGCTCACTGTGGCATTAACTGCTAAGGCCACAAAATCTTTTTTTGTCCTTTGAAAACTGGAGTGATAGGATTCATCATCTTCTGAACTTTTGAAAGTACTTAAAGCTCAGGGGAGATACTGATTGAGTACTGCACAGAACATTTTGTTTTTGTGCTCATGCCTGTATTAATTACCATGCAGAAGCAGCAGCCATCAGCATGGTTTTAAGGCTCTGGCCACACCTTTAGAACTCCACAGCTGAGACGTTTAGTCCACTGTCCAAGATTTTTATGTTCTGACAGCAATAAGAATGGTGTCGTAATCATGTAAAGCTTTTCTGTCCTCTTATTAAGAAAGGTCTTTGGGGGCAAATAATGACAGTTTTAAAGCTCTGCTCCAATAAAGTATATATCCAAATTGAAAATAGCTACATATGACACTTTTCCTTTGAGGGTCAACAGGGTTAATAATGAGATTACAGTGTATTGACTTAAAGCATATGCTTAGGTTAGCACACACATTTTTGCTAATTAGCTACAGACGTCACATGCATTCCTACCATTAGAAATGTCCTTCAGATATTTCCACTAAAGATAGATTAAACACGCTGACTGTACAGAAACATATTGGAGGAATCACACAGTGTACCTTCCCTTCTGAGACTGATCAATATGGTGGGTGCATACATAATTTAAAATTAATGTCTTCTGTCATAGTAAAACTGAAGAGAATCATATAATCTGTGCCTCATTTGCACACTGGCAACAAATGATTATAGCCCCTTATTGGATATAGAAAAACTTTATAAATTATAAATAGTAAAAATGACTCACTTTGAAGTGTTAGGAATACATTTCCTTGTATGCCTAATGCAAAGTTTGTCCCTATATGGTGCAGAGATATCTAAGTGTCACAATTAGGGGAGATAAATAGCTCCAGACTTATTTTAATAATCTCACAGTGGGAGAGCTGCAGATGATGGGCATCTTACTGCCACAGTGTGGCACTTTCACTTTCCGGTAAGCAGGCCTAAAATATTTATTAAATTGTTTATTCATTTATTTCAGGTCACACTTAGTGGCATGATGACATTTGAAAACAGTGAATGTAAGGTTCATACAGCACTGGGTAGTGTTGAGTTTACAAATGGTAATTAGCAGTTACATTAATCTTGATTATGCTGATTTCTAAAGCACAGTCTTAATGAGGAAATAGATTATAACTGCTGACATTCATATTACATGTGACTGGGAATATTCCATTTCATGTGCAAACATATGAAGGCATATAATTAATGGTAAGCACCGTTTAAATACATCTGATCTACATTGGTGTACAACCCCAATTAAAAAAAAGTTGGGACTGATAAGCTTTTTTTTGCAAATATTCACTGATTTTGGATTTGATACCTGCAAAATGTTCCAAAGAAGTTGGGACGGGGGCATGTTTACCACTGTTACATCACCTTTCCTTTTAACAGCACTCAGTACGTGTTTGGAAACTGGGGACACTAATTGTTGAAGCTTTGAAGGTAAAATTCTTTCCCATTGATTTACAACTTCAGTTGCTCAACAGTCCGGGGTCTCCGTTGTTGTATTTTGCACTTCATAATGCACCACACATTTTCAATGGGAGACAAGTCTGGACTGCAGGCAGGCACTCTTCTACTACTACTTTTAACACGTGCAGAATGTGGCTTGGCATTGTCTTGCTGAGATAAACAGGGACATCCCTGAAAAGAATGTTGCTTGGATGCCAGCATATGCTGCTCCAAAACTTGTATGTACCTTTCAGCATTAATGGTGCCTTCACAGATGTGCACGTTACCCATGCCATGGGCACTAACACTAACACTTCAATGTTGGTTTTAACAATTGCAGCTTACTTGCAGAGATTTGTCCAAATTCTCTGAATTTTTTGACAATCTTATGAACAGTAGAAGATTAAATCCCTAAATGAATAGCAATTGTATGATGAGAAACATTTCACAACTGTTCACAAAGTGGTGAATCTCACCCCCATTTTGCTTGTGAACGACTGAGCCTTTCAGGGATGCTCCCTTTATACCAAATCATGACACTCACCTGTGGAATGTTCTAAACAGGTATTTTTGATCTTTCCTCAACTATCCCAGTCTTTTGTTACCCCCGACCCAACTCAAGAGTGCTGCATGTTGCAAGGCATCAAATTAAAAAAGATTGAATATTTGCAAAAAACAATTCAATTTATTAGTTTGAACAGTAAATATATTGTCTTTGTAGTGTATTAAATTAAATATGGGTTGAAAAGGATTTGCAAATCATCGCATTCTGTTTTTATTTATGTTTTACACAACGTCCTAACTTCACTGGAATTGTGGTTGTACTTTCATGACTAAGGTCTTAAGAATTTTTACAAATTATTATAGGAAATAAAAAAAACTCCGTAACAGCTAATCAGCTATGCAGATTCATGAGCAGATGTGGGAGTTTTGGAGTGGAAATCTGTCATTTGTGTGTGTGTAAGAGAGAGAGAGATCGTAACTACCTTACTGATTATGTGCTCGCTTGCTCATATCTCATATTTGAATGAAATATTATTCTATCCTTTTTGTGCAAGTTACTTGTGTTTGTGTGTATAACTTTCTTCTACTTATTGTAAGAAGTTGCAAATCTTATTCGTAAGTATTTGCGCCTTTCTTTGTTCACCCACCCCACATATTATATGTACTACTTTGAATACACACAACTGATGAAAGACGGTGTCCTGTTCCTCTGGGAATTTTGTATAATCATTATAATTTAGAATATCCATGTACAGAATACACAGGTACTGTATATGCATATTCTTTCTAAACTGGAGAACTGGTTCAGAATCACACGTTGAGTCTTTGTTTTATCTGGCTGATCTTAACTGTATTTTGTAATACTATCAATGCATGTCAGAAACATGTTTTCAGCATTATCTCTTGGAAGGGATGCCAGTGTGCAGGACTGGGAAGGTTCACTGTTGAACTGTGAAGTTCACTGTAAAGGTTAGACAAATTTATTGATATAGTGCTTTTTACAGTAAAGCATTGTCTCAAATGCAACAACATTATATTATCTTAAAAGGCCAATCTCAAATTGAGAAAATGTAGGACGACAGTAGCAACCAAGACTCAAACAGGGACCCATGTTCCTTAGATGGATCACTGGTGATGACTTTTAGTCTTTCAGAAATGCTTAACCCACCTGGAAACACCATGGTGATGACCCATATTACTATATGAGTTACCATATATGATATTAGATGACCATGCAAAATTTCTATTTGTCAGAGATTAAGTTACCTGACACTTAAACGATCTTGATTAAAATTATTAAGTTGGCTCTTATGATCAGTAAATAAAATCGAATGGTTTTACATAACCAATAAATTGGCTCTTCATTAACCTGAGAGTAGCATCTGATCTCTCCACATTAATAAAACACTGAGTCTCCCGTTAAAAGAGATGTGCACTCATGTATCCCTACACGTTACTGTCACAAATCTAATGCTAAACAGTTACTTGCATGTAATGAAATTATGCCTTAATGTTATGGGACATCTGTGTAGGCAAATGTGAAAGGGGAAAGGTCTATGGTCTCTAACTTTCTGGCTGCAATAATGTGTGTGTCTGCTTTTCCTAAAAAGCTCTGGACACACTAATGATAGCTCTATTATGAGCCCATATCAATTATCCCAGAGCATTTTATAGGCATCTGCAGCTGGGACCAAACCATTAGCATGCTGCAGTTTGAACTCTCAGAGTGCTGATGCATGGTTTGTATGTGTGCCTCAGAGAGGAGGATTAAGCGATTTTTAATCATCACAGAACACTAAATGGAAAAAATCGCTTTTCCAAAATGTATAGCACAAAAGTTGGATAATATCCAGTGAGTCTGGTAACAGAAGGAAAATGTATAAAATATATGTACCACCTATATAGTCAGAGAAGTTTGCGGTCTAAGTTTTAGCTTGGCAGCGAAGCGGGAGCCATTCAGGAAAAGCTTCTGCAGAGCTAGGATGAGGTAATTTCCTCGCCTGACCTCATTTCTGTTTGCAGGTTTCAGTAATCTCAGCTCAGTCCTGGGATGGAAGATATTGCTTTTTTTAAATCAGGTTTTAGGAACGTGATCTCATTCTAAATTCACAACAATTCATAGGTGCAAGGGATTTCATACAGATGAAGCAATGAGAAAATATACAAGCGGTAACCTCATCTCTACCCCTTAACCATGCATAACTTTTCATATAAATTGGGTTGAGTGAATTCAATCAAGTTTGCAACCATGTGGCCATGTTGCCATTTCAGCATTATGGAGGTTCAGTCATTGATCTGCAAGGTTTCTCACTAACACCCAAATAAACAGTTTGTTCATATCAGATCATGTGACCTTTCAGGCAAAACAACATTCAATAGTGAAATATGAAGGTAGCAAGAATGAGGCAAGAATATGTTTGTGGATTTCTGCAGTTATTACTCATCCAATTTGGTTTGCTTTTCAATAAGGTCTGTAGAAACATTTTTGTTACATTTAATCATTTAATGAACAATTAAGCTTAAATGCATCTCTGTGATGTGCTTTTGTTGGGTCAAAGTTTAACATAATTATAATACATAACAACTAATTGTTTTGGTGTTTCTCAGGAACAGTAACAGGGAATTTCTATAACCCATATGTCCAGTCTCTTCTCATTAATAATACCAGCTGACTTTTGTATAATAATACTGAGTTTCATAGAGGTTTTTTGGAACATAGACTTGGTTTAAATGCTGCATTTAATATCGGCAAGAACAATAATTTATTTTTCAATAATTACAATAATTATGCCTTAGAATTAGCTCAGTAGTTACAGTAACAATTTTGATCAAACCAATAACTTTTTATATTACACATATAGGGCAGTTGCCTGTGCTATGGATGTGACATCAAGTGGATGCATTTGGAATGTGGCACATTTTAATACACAGAGAGAACTAGTGCTTGTTTGGCTATTTCCTGCTGCAGGATAATAAACCAAAACACACCCCAAAGCTTTAAAACAACTCACAAAACAAGATCCCAAACTGCTCATTAGAATCTTGTGAAATAAATCAGTATAAAATGGATAAGCAGATTTAGCACTTTAGCAGTGTGGTTACAGCAAAGAAAGCAAATCCTTAGATTCTTCAAGCTCTTAGTATTCTTCAGATATTTAATTTTTATGCTGATTATATGATTACTTTACACTAGGTAATGATACCTTGTTTTCTCTTCCCATAGTCATACCCAATCATCCTTGTCTGACACCCATCCTAGACAAGAGATACCACAGAGACATAAATATATCTGTGGTAGGTTTGAGAATGTGTGCTGCAACACCTAAGCACCATGAAAGAAGAAATTTATATATTTCTTCACATTATAATGAATACATTTTACACAAATTATAAAATAAATAAAATGTACCCATAAAATGTAGCCTTGCAAGATTATTCAGTATTCTAAAACAGGATTGTTAGTGGTTTATTAAATATTGCAGAAATATGGAATACTGGTTCCTGTGGAGTTTAATTGGATTTAGTTGTGGACTTTACTCTTTATACACTTTTAGTTCCTTCCTGCCGAAGGTTCGTTGCTGTCCCTCTTTTGCTAAAGGGCTCTACATTGAATATTTATGGGTTTCTTAGAGGGAGGCAACCAAAAATACCTCTTTAGAGTAATGTGAATCACTCAACTAAAAGAACTAAGAACTAAAAGAATACGTTAGACACCTTTCCTCCGGGGTTCTGGCAGTGGGCAGAGGGTGGGGTTCCCTCCAGGGTGTGCTGGTGCCAGGCAACCCATGGGCCCCAGATAATAAGAGGTGCTGTTTAGATTAGGGGAGTGATGAGTCAGTGACACTCTAGAGACTTAGGAATGGCAGAGGGAGGATGAGTGCTGCATGATGGCCATCTGCAAGAAAGAAAGGATCACAAATATGTGGAATTAGAAATAAATGTGCTTTTACATCTGAATGTGGGATGCATATACACCAATCATTAATAGCATCAGAACCACCTGCATAATATTGTCTAATGCCCACTTGTGTCCTATGACCCACTGAGGCACTTTGCGTCCTGTAAGTTGGCAGCATTCGTTTCACCTCGTAGTTTAATGTTATCTCTGATCATTTTACACTGCAATTGGTAGATGTTAGAGAGGGTACACTAATCTAAATACACTGATCGTTGCATGTGAGGCTTGGGTAGTAGGGATAAAGAGTGAGATGGGATAAAAAAGGGCAGCTGTAGGAAGAGAGTTTGCTTTCACCCAGGGGAGCTGGCTTCTGTCACTCCATGATAAAGCAAGCTACAAGAGCAACAGGAATATCCAACAGTGTTTCATGACAGTTAAAGGAACATTTCAGCATCCTGTAGCATATGGGACAATACTTTCCACATGTACTAAGAATAGAGCAGAAATCCTGTTTTCCCTAAAGTCATTCATACCAGAAGTATAATGGCACATTTTTGTATTCCATCAGTATAAGGATAAAATCGGCAATTAAAACTGCAAATTCCACTAACAATAAGGGTCCAAAGATTCAACCTTTAGGAGATTAAACCTTTGTTTGGGTGGCAGCTGAGGTGTTAAGAAGCAAAGTAACATGACGAAAGCAGTGGTTCCATTTCTCTACGAATGCTCTCGCGGCGCGTGCCACGATTCACGATTTTGAAAAACCTCTTGCAGAGCAGGCACACCTGAAATGGAAGCAGGTTTGCACTTCATGTGTATTGTTGTGTGCAACAATATGTATTGCATAAAACTTATAGAAGTCTTTCTAACAGTTTTTAATGTTAAGCATAATGCCTTCTGCTCTCCAACATAATTCTACACTTGTCACAATGTTTTTATTCAACAGACACAATAGGTTTTTCCATGACCCTGGGACAGTGAGCGCTGTATTTCTGTGATGTATATAATAGATATATTAAAAGCTATATATTATTTTTTAAACAGTTAATATAAATGTATTGTTAAAAGTTAAGTCGTTTAGTGGAATGCAGTAAAAATGCAATGACAATGTTGATTATAACGATTGCATTACTGAATGATGCCATGTCTAGAGACAAGCAATATTTAACAGTATTTATAAAAAAAATACAAAGCATTCTGTATATATGGGTTCATCATGTTTGTAAATAGTTTTTGAAAATGGGACTGTGGTAGCCCAGCGGTTAAGGCACTTACAGTGCATCCGGAAAGTATTCACAGCGCTTCGCTTTTTCCACATTTTGTTACGTTACAGCCTTATTCCAAATTG
>JAUZSU010189931.1:0-12125 GCA_034780255.1 Parotocinclus maculicauda
ATGGATCTAACCTTGTGCGTGTCGCTGGATGGCCACTGATGCCGATAAGCGACGTTAAAGAAGCCAAATAAATAAATTTGTTTATTACCATAAATTTTGTTAATGTGTTGCCTAATGCACGAAAGAAGGAAAAATTGCTGAGTTTGTATTAAAATATCTTACTAAATTACGCAATCTTAAAAATCTATAGCAAACATTGTCGCAATAGAGTCTAAAAGACTTAATGCACAAAAATTGCAGTTACGTTGCCCTTTTTGGGTAATAAAGCTAGATAAATATCTCTCTGAACTGCTCCAGAAGAAGCCTAATCCAGGCTTTAGAGCATCACATAGAAGTAGGAGTTAAAGCTCTACATATCTGGAAGTCTCTTGGTCTGAGTGTATAGACTGATGGGTTACAAACAACTTCCAACTTATAGGGGCTGATCTTTCAGTAGGGGGGTGTTATGGTATGCTTTCACATTACAGATTAAAATGAACCTCAGAATATTTCCTTGTCTTTATTTATTATAAGAGTAAATAGTATAATGCCCTACAGTAGATCTTTTCATAATAACTATGGAGCACAGTTCTGAGAATGTTATTCAACTGATTTGAACTTAACTTTACTTTTGAAGGTGTATTTACATGTTTTTTTTTTTAGTTTTGTATAGCTGGCTTGCTAAATATGACTCTTTTTTAGTAAAATAAAGAATAAAACTGATTTAAAAATCTGTTTATTTGTGGAGCTGAAATTATTTTTGTCTGTGACTGACTGGTATGTAATGTGAGCACAATGGATTTGCTTTTTTTCACACCACATCGCATGCAAAAGCTTGGGCACCCCAGGTTAACTGATGTGGTTTGCTTATTTTTCAAATAAAACTTTGGCAGAAAACAAAACAAACAATTGTTTTAAAAGCAATCAACAAAAAAATTTTAGGCCTCTGCAATGCACACATTTCTTTAAATAAATAAAAACTAATTTGAATGGGCAAACATTATATACATAGATATTGTACTGTCCTAAACCATTCTATATATTTTTTTAATCATTTGTTTTAGTGATCATTGCATTTCTGCAATTACATACTAATACATCTTTTTTCTTGGTTTACTATGATGTTACTGGGGTAGGAGCAGGACAAGCACAGATCAGGTACTAATTAGGTGGTGGATTTTTCTCAGCACTGCTTTGGTGGTGGTGTGTTGTTGTGTGTGTTGAGCTAGTACAAGTAGATCAGATTTTAAACTTTATTAGCGGTACTGTTTTTAATATTTCTCCACTGCAGCGGCTCATCTGTTGTTGTTGTGCACTTTGTGTTGGTCATCCTCTAATTTTTTGTTGTGTTCAGCATCGTGTTCACAGGATGCTGGTGGCTAGACATTTTTGGTTCATAGGCTATTTTCAATCCAGCATTGACACTGAGGTTTTTAAAAACTCAATCAGTGCTACTGTGTCGGATCCAGTCATAACAGCACAACACATACATCACCACCACCACCACATCAGTGTCAGTGTAGTGCTTCTAATAACCCACCACCCAAGTGCTGATCCCAAGTAAATCAAAGTAATTTGGGAAAGAAAACTTCTAGATATACACATAATAAAGCCGAAAGCACCCCATACAATTACATTATCATGTAATTACCTGTTTTTAATAATGACCTTTTTTTTAAAGAAGAAAGAACTATTAAAAGGTATAAATTGGTCAGGGATAGAAATTGAAAATAGTTTTCCTAATTAACACACAAATGGTAATGTATTTCTCTGGCTGAGATGAATGATTAACTTGTTAATTATGTGATGTTGTTTTCTAATTCATCTCAATAGTGTGTGATGGATTTTTGGTCAGGCACTGTGCAAAGTAGGGCCGAAGTCCCTGCTCGTTTGAGGTTCAAACCTGAGGTGAAAATCTTCTAAATAGGGTTACAATACCTATGGAGTATGAAGATGATTATTACATGGTTCAGACAAAATACTGTATGTTCTGGACAGTGCACCAGACTGTGACTCCACATTTAACTTGATTTGACTCAGTTTTGACCACGTGTCTGTTATGCCCAACCCGACGGTTTACACACACCTTCTCATTCCTGCATTGTGAATTTATACTATCCAGACTATAAAGGAACACATAAGGAATCATGTAGTACAATTGTGTTAAACAAACCAAAATATGTTTTAGATTTTGCTTTGATTACAGCTTAATATTCTCTTAATCAAATTCATGAGGTAATCACCTAAAGTGGTTTTCCAAGAGTTTTGAAGGAGTTCTTAGAGGTGCTAAGCACTTGTTGGCTTCTTTGCCTTAACTCAACCCACACCATATCAACTGGGTTTAGATCAGGTGATTGTAGAGGCCAGGGGTCATTGTCCTGTTAAAAAACAATTGACAGTCTCACTAAGTGCAAACCAGATGGGACAGCATGTTGCTGCTGAATGCTGTGGTAGCCATGCTGGTTAAGTGTGTCTTGGATTTTGAATAAATCGCCTACAGTGGCAACAGTAAAGTACACTTCCTCCTCCGTACTTCATGCTGGGAACTACACATGTAGGAACCATCCTCTCACCTTTTCTGCGTCTTACAAAGACATGGCAAAAATTTGGATTCGTCAGATAAAATGACAGATTTCCATTGGTCTTATGTCCATTCCTTGTGTTTCTTGGCCCAATCCATTCTCTTTCTTGTTGTTCTTCCTTAGAAGTTTGAAGGCTTAGAACTTAGAATGCTTCTTTGCAGCAGTTCATCCATTAAGTCCAGTGATTCTGATGAACGTATCCTTTGCAACAGAGGTAACTCTTGGTCTTCCTTTTTTTTTTCTGGAGCGGTCCTTATGAGAGCCAGTTTCATCATAACGTTTGACGGCTTTGCGACAGCATTTAAGGATACTTTCAAAGTTTTTGAATTTTTTTTTTTTTTTTCTTTCTTCAGATTGACGGACCTTCATTTTTTTAACTAAAGTTGAACTATCAGTATTCTTTACTTAGTTGAATAGTTCTTGCCATAATATGGATTAGAACAACTGATAGTCTCAAGCACATTTAAGAGGGCAAGACATTTTAGAAATTAACTCTTGACAAAGCACATCTGCTACTGCATAATGCCACCTATGCAAGACCTACCTGCTTTGAAAAATCTAAAATAAGACTGGTTTAACACTTTGTTCATTAGATACCATATGTATTTTTCATAGTTTGGATGACTTTAGTATTAATCTACAATGTAGTTATTTTTTGTTGTTCAATAATGACAAAACACAGGTGTCCAAACTTTTGACTGGTACTGTATATTAAATAAATAAATAAAAACTGTTATCATATGTTACACCAGAATACTTAACTGTAGTTTTTAGTTCACAGAATAATTAAATATGAGGGTGAAATCATACATTCACAGACTTGGTATTAACAACAATACTTTTGTTTTATCAATGTTTAGAAGACAACGCTTCCTCAAATATTTAATGTATTTGAATTTGTTGATGAACAAACTGATCATAATGTAGAATCAAAATTATTTTCTGTTCCATTTAGCAAAGTGCTGACCAGTTTTTAAGCTATGTTAATGGGACTTGGCGTGCCACACCAATGAAATGTATCGGGGGAAAATAAACAACTTTGCTGGAAAACTTGTATCCTGGTCCTGTTTATTAGTGTTGTAAGTTCTAACGTTCGGAGATAATTGAACAACCTTTGGACCTGGTAATTTAAGATGGGACAGTGCTTATCCCACTCAGTAGGGTGCTGCTCTCATCTCCTGCAATACTACCCATAGTCTTCTGGGTTCGTTTGGGACTAACTACCCAGAGCTGGGGTCAGGTAGCAACTTTTAAAACTCCTTGTAACATTTAGCGAGTTTTTCTTGACTCTGTTGCCCTTGGCTTGGCCAATTTGGGATTGACCAAGCTGTTTTAAATAATACAAGCTATCCAATCCACCACCCTGTTTTACACCACAAACGTAGTGATCTAATTTAACAAAGCAGTCTGTGTGTGTGCATGTATTAAAGGCATTAACACTAAATAATCTGGACTGAATAAAAACAAAACCGATCCAAATTATACAAATCAAGCTTTTGTGTTGTAATTGTAGGTGTTCTATGACTTTCACATTGTTGATCTCAAAGGGAATGTTTGTCTTGTATTTTTTTCTGCTAATATTTTTTTTAATCTGGCAGAATTGTGCTTAAATAATATCAGTTTTGCAATGTGTCCACAGATCAAGGCTAAAAACTATGACAAGGTTGAAAAGGTAAGCTTTTGTTCCTGATTTGGTCACAGTTTATAAAACAAAAGTTGGAAATGCTTCTAACTGAAGCTCGGGATTGGGAGATCAGTAAAATGCACATGTAAACCATGTATTACTTTAAAAAAAAAGTGTGAGTATTGCTTTTTTTTTAGTTTATTATCTGGTCAGGATGCAGGTTACAGCATTTGAATGCAATAGCTTTAAGCAAGTAATGCAAATTCTCATATGTACAACAAGTAAAAGGAATTTAAAAATGATTGGTGTTACTCTTCATTATCAGTAGTAGTAGTAGTAGTATAATTATAATTTACTCAAGTGTTGAAGCATGGAAAAAATAACTCATAAACCGAGACCACAACATTATCACAAACACATTATGTACAGTATCTGGTAAAGAAAGTCATGCTGCATTGAGTGATAACATGGTTTATTCCATTACTCAAGTGTAACAAAGATTTTACAACCCTACATCCAGAGCAGACTGTTTAAATTTTCAGTTTGTTTGCGTTTTTCTTTTTTTTTTTGCTTTTGTCTTAAACTAAGTCTTGCTGTTGCAGTTATTTCAGAGATGCCTTATGAAGGTTCTGCACATTGACCTGTGGAAATGCTACCTTTCCTATGTGAGAGAAACTAAAGGAAAACTTCCCAGCTACAAGTATGTGATTTCTGTACACAACTTTCAGTAACAAACATGCTAATGGATTATCTGTTAAGCTTTTGCCAAATGTTCTGGTATTTAAAAATGATTGCTGTAGAATTGATCAGAGTTAAATTCCCTGCAGAGGCCGTGTTAATTTATGAATAGATTAATGGGACATTTTTACATGGTTCACTAGTGCTTTTCTGGTAAGATATATGATTTCGGTGGCACCACAGTCTAATGTTCTCATCGACCCTCCTACATGGTGATCCAGGTTTGAGTCCTGGCTATTTCTTCCAGGCAGTTTAACCACCACACAAGCATAGTTGGGCTGTGTAGCCCTGTTCAAGGTACATACTCGTCTGATCCTTGGGAATTCCTGGATAGAGGCTGTGTGACATATTTAATTTACAAAATCAACATGGATCCTCAAACCTTTGTGCCATTTTCATCTAAATTGATAGTTTTTAGCAATCTCTGTTACATTGATATTTATTTACTTGCTTGTTGTTGAGTATATATCTTCCTCAGTACACACTGACTTCAAAACACTAACTGGCCACTTCATTATGTGCACCTGTTCAACTGCACCTTAATGCAAATATCTAATCAGCCAATCACACGGCAGCAACTCAATGCATTCACGTATGGAAAAGCCAGGTGATTTAAGTGGCATCATTGTTGTCACCTGCTGGTCTACTGGGATTTTCACACACATCCATTTCTAGGGTTTCCACAGAGAATGGCCAGAAAAAGAGAAAAGATCCAGTGAGCAGCAGTCCTCTGAGCAAAAATTCTTTAAAGTCAGTGGAGAATCGGCAGACTGGTTTTTGATGATAGAAAGGCAACAGTAACTGAAATAACCCCTCGTTACAACTGAGATATTCAGAAGATCACATCAAACATCAAAACACATAAAACCTTGAAGCAGATGAGCTACAACAGCAGAAGAAAGCAAAGTGTGTCACTACTGTCGGCTAAAAACAGGCAACTAAGACTACACTTTCACAGGCTCGCAATAATTGGACAATTAAAGATTGAAAACATTTTGCCTTCTTTAATCTCAGTCTCTGCTGTGACATTCAGAAGGTCAGAATGTTGTATAAACAGCATGAAAGCATGGATCCATCCTGCCTTGTATCAACGGTTCAGGCTGCTGGTGGTCTCATAGTGTGAGAGAGATTTTCTTGGCACACATTGGGCATGTTAATACCAACTGAGCATCAGTCAAACACAACAGCCTACTTGAGTATTGTTGCTGACCTTGTTCATGCCTTTATGACCACAGTGTCCCATTATCTGATGGCAAACACAATGTCACAAAGCACAGATCATCACAAACTAGTTTCTTAAACATGACATTGGGTTCATTAGAGCACCTTTTGGATGTGGTGGAATGGGAGATTCGCATCATGGATGTCCAGCCGACAAAGCTGCGGCAACTTGGTGATTCTATCATATAAATTTAGACCAAAATCTCTGAGGAATGTTTCCAGCACCTCGTTGAATCTATGTCATAAAGAATTAAGGCAGTTCTGAAGGCGAAAGGTAGTCCAACTCAGCACTGGGGAGGCGTACCTAATAAAGTGACTAGTGAGTGTAAGATATGTTTTTTGTTAGGTTTCTTTTTTATTAATTTGGGTTTTTTTGCATTATCAGGGAAAAGATGGCTCAGGCATATGATTTTGCACTGGATAAAATTGGTATGGAGATCATGTCATATCAGGTGAGCATCACAGCAGTGTAACAGCATCATATCAGCTTATTTCATTATGGTTAAAGCATCTGACTGACGCTCGCTCTCTCTCTCTCTCTCTCTCTCCCTCCAGATTTGGGTGGACTATATAAATTTTCTTAAAGGAGTGTAAGTATACGACAGCTGAGCATTTCCACAGGCGTGCGTTATGAACGCAGGCTCTGATCTCTGTGCTCTGTGTTATAGTGAAGCTGTGGGATCGTACGCAGAGAATCAGCGCATCACTGCCGTACGGAGGGTCTATCAGAGGGGCTGCGTTAACCCCATGATCAACATCGAACAGCTGTGGAGGGATTACAGTAAATACGAAGAGGTGAGAGGGGGTCAGCTTTAAATACAGTAGTAATCTGAAATGTATATACAGAATGAGCCATTTAACATCCACCCTATCAACATTAACGACTAAAGTCTTAAAGATAATATTAAATTATAAGAAATTATTATAAGAAATAATATAAACTCACCTAAACTTACTTACTTAAATCACGTCTAAACTAGAGAGTTTGTTCTAACTTTTTAAAGAACTACATTCCTTACTTCAGCATTAGGAACACTGTCGTGTCTAAATATGTCGTCCCTGTGTCTGCATGGGTTTACTCCAGGTACTTCGGTTTCCTCCCACAGTCCAAAGACGTGTAGTAGGTCAATTGGTGTCTCTAAAGTGGCTCTTAGTGTGTGACTGTGTGCATGACTGTGTGTGCCCTGCGATGGATTGGCGTCACATCTAGGGTTTTTCTTGCCCTTGCTCCCAGTTGCCGGGTGGGCACCAGCTGGCCTTCGACCCCGTGTGGATTATAATGGATGGATTATAATGGATGAAGATGATGGATGAATAGAGAAGGAATGTTTATAAATGGCAGTTGCCGTCAACAAGGCACTTTCTCCAACTGGCCTAAGAACCATAAAGGAGTTTCTCTGATGTGAAAGCATCTAATGTGCCTCTCCTATTATAGGCGGTGCACCCCCACCCCCCAAGCTTTATATTTTCTGTAACCTGTAACTATAGATATTGATATTCACTCACTGAGTCTCTGTTTCTAATCTGTTGTTCTGTAATATGATCTATCAATGCATTTTTAGCTTTCATTAAAGAATAGTTTCAGGGCCATCATACCATCCTCGTGCATGGCTTATCGCCATAACAGTACATTACTGTATTTTCTTTAATTATTGTACATTTCCATAAAGGGGAAATGTGGGCTTAGTGATGCTGTGTAAATGGGAGCGTTCCATTTGTTATCAACTGTATCTCTGACACATCTGTATCTTTACATTACAGTAACATAAGTAAACTGGGACTATAATAATGTCCAGTCAACGACCTGTTTTACAGAACATAATGCCGTAGTTAAACGGCGCATACTTATATTGTTAATGTCAGGCTCTATCGCCATGGCCCCAAGCTGAATGGCTAGCTTATTCTAAGTCTTCATCACCTGAGCAGACCAGTTTGTGTTCTCCACTTAAATATAAATTGTAAAATCGAATCTTCTGTAACTGGTTCCTTTGCTTCATTTTACAGGGCATCAATATTCACCTGGCCAAAAAGATGATTGAAGACCGGAGTAGGGACTACATGAATGCTCGTAGGGTCGCCAAGGTAGCTTCCATCTTCCTATATCTGCAGATCAACACCTTGCACTTCCAACACAGTGATAAATTGCTGGGGACATAAATGCAGTAACTTCTTATATAATGTATGATATGTGCAGGAGTATGAGACGGTGATGAAAGGTTTAGACCGCAACGCCCCCTCCGTACCCCCCCAGAACTCCCCTCAGGAGGCCCAGCAGGTGGAGATGTGGAAGAAGTACATTCAGTGGGAGAAGAGCAACCCGCTGCGCACAGAAGACCAAACCCTCATCACCAAGAGAGGTAGAAGTGTTTTCCAATATAATAATACTGTAGCTGAACATTGCTCGTCTGCATTTTGCTGGCTCAGTTCCCACCTATTTGGTTTAAACAAAATTAATTAAAGGAAATAAATTAAAGAACAAGGTGGTTCTAGGTACCAAGGACTTGATTCACAAAAAAAAATACTTATAAGCATGTTAAGATTCTTAAGATTACATAAAAATGTTCTTAAATGCAGTTCTCAAATTTTAGCTTTGAGAAAATCTTATTTCCCTAAGGTTTTTTAAAGAGAATTGTTTTCTTATTTTGCATTTTACAGCTGATAATATACAGCACAAGAGAGATTTTGAATTTGAAATGTACCTTTATTTAATGTAATTTATCTAATCTGATGTTATAGTGTATTAAAACTGCTGCACCATTCAAGCTTTTCAATACATATTGTCTATGAATCGTTTATGAACTTAGCTAGAACTCATTCTCTGAAAATGAGCAGCATTAGTCTGTCACATAACCAATACAGAATTTTCTAGTAAATTGTGTTGGCAACAAGTCATGGGCAGGACGATAGTGTTCCGTGCTAAATAAAGAAATCAGGAGTGTGTGTTGTAGTGATACGGTGAGAGTGATGAGAAATAGTGAGGAAAAGCTACAGCCAAGACAGTAACACTAGAAGAAAATGTGAATGAGATCTCGTGTTAAAGGAAAGTCTAGGATCCTGTTATAGCTGTTACTTGATTAGTGATTAAAATATTAAAAGATGAAGCTGTTACTGTTAATTTTATCAGTCAGAAATGTATACAGCATCCGCAGCTTTGTTGGATTAGCAGATACATGAATAAATCTCTGTTCAGCCATGAATGGGGTTTAATGAAAGATGCTGCGTTTACACTAGAAAACAATGAGTTTTGTGATGATAGTAAGAGAACAGAGGTGATATAACCAACAAAGCTCTCCCTTTACATTTCTGACTGATTCATAAAAATATTTTTGTTTGATGGTATTAAAACTGACTTCAATATCTTCATCTTACAAATTTCAATTGAAACAAATGTTTTCAAAATAAATATATTTTATAAACTCAATTCATTTCTGCAGTCTTTTTGTTAATTGATTTTAACAACCCCATCGTAAAAAGTCTTAACTTCAACAGTGGAATTATACAGTACAAGTTTGGATATTCACCTTTCCTCCCTCAGGCATGTTCAGTCGTGCTGGCAGATGCCACATAGGACATGGGTGGGCTAGCGAATTAGACTGCTGCACCACCAGAGATGATTAACCAGGCTCTTATGTTTGTTACATGCTAAAACCAATGTGTTACTGACTATGATCTACTGATAGGTGGCGCTGCTGAGCCATTGGCTACTTATTATTATAAAGATTTTGGACAGCCTCATCTGACTTAGTCTGTGTTTATTTTTTTGCAGTCATGTTTGCTTACGAGCAGTGCCTTTTAGTGCTTGGGCATCATCCTGACATCTGGTACGAGGCTGCACAGTATCTGGAACAGTCCAGCAAGCTGCTAGCAGAAAAAGGGGTTTGTGTTTCAACAAGTTGTTTCATGTCCATTATTGATAACAGCTCGTAAGCTCATTAGAGGCAGCTCACAATTATCCTTTTTCGTGTAGGACATGAACAACGCTAAGCTGTTCAGTGACGAGGCGGCCAACATATACGAGCGAGCCATCTCCACCCTGCTGAAGAAGAACATGCTGCTCTATTTCTCTTTCGCTGATTATGAAGAGGTGAGGCCTTCACCTGTAAGCAGGTCAGCAAAAGCAACACCAGTTTAAAGTTCCAAACTGTAAACCCCTCATTCTGTTTTCACAGAGTCGTATGAAATATGAGAAGGTGCACAGCATATACAACCGCCTGCTAGCCATAGAGGACATCGACCCCACTCTGGTGAGCTTCATTCTTCTGAATATAACATGGAATATTACTCTGGAGCCGAAAAGCTCATTCACAAATGATTGCCCTCCTCAGGTTTACATCCAATACATGAAGTTTGCCCGGAGAGCAGAAGGTATTAAGTCTGGTCGTTCCATTTTTAAGAAAGCCAGAGAGGATGTACGGACGCGGCATCACGTCTACGTCACGGCTGCTCTCATGGAGTACTATTGCAGCAAGGTAATGCCAGTCTTCATGCCATTCAACAACTTGGTAAACTTCTAAAGGTTGTCTTACACTGGATGATTTACTTAGTGCTATTTATTTGGACAAAAGTGATGTAATTCATGGGCAGCGCGGTGACTGGGTGGGTAGCACCGCTGCCTCACAATAAGAAGGTCCCGGGTTTAATCCCAGGGTGGAGCGGCCTGGGTCCTTTCTGTGTGGAGTCTGCATGTCCTCCCTGTGTCTGCGTGGGTTTACCAAGGGTACTCCAGTTTCCTCCCACAGTCCAAAGACATGCATATTAGGTTAATTAGTGTCTCTAAAGTGGCCCTTCTGGTCTTTTTGATCCACAAGCCACCACAGTTCCACATAAATAATCAATAGGTTTAAAAATATGAAAAACAGTTTAAATCTAGCTGTTATTCCCGTATTTGGAACTGTGGAAGCCCAGCGGTTAAGGTACTGGACTGTGGACCTGATGGTCCAGGGTTCAAATCCCACTGCTGCCATAGCTGCCACAGTTGGGTCCATAACCCTTAACTCACCATTGTTTGAATTGTTAGACTGTATCAGTTGGAAGTCGCTCTGGATAAGGGCGTCTGCTAAATTCTGTAAAACGTGGTCTCTCTAAACTGGCTGGTGGTGAATGTGACTAGTGTCAAAGTAATCTTGTTCCTGTCATGAATAGCCGCAGATGCAAAATAAAATAAATGAAATAATGCTCCATACAAAATTTCGATACACCAGTTGACCTAATGTGTGTCTTCGTACCATGGGAGGAACCCACAGTGCCCAAGCATGCCAACGTGAAAATGGGAGAACTCTACTAGGGCAGCATCTAAGCTGGAAATCAGGTTTTAGGAGCTGCGAGGTGGCAACGCTAACCACTGCACCACCGTGCCACCCTGTGCCTATTATTATTTTTCTTGTTAAACCTTTTCTTTCTTTTGATATTTCTTCGTTCTTAATGTTTTTAGTTTCCAAAAGCCAGTACGTAACAAAGTAATTAATAATTTTGTGTACTTCACTACTTCACTACTGTACTTCAGGGCTTTTTTTAAGGTATCTGCACTTTACATAATAATTATTTTAATAATGTTGTATTTTAATTACATTTTAAATTATTTATGTATGTTAGCTATATATTTATATTTTTTTATTTAGGCAGGTCTATTCAGGTGCCTATTGAAGGCCCAATTTATTAAGAGTCTTAAGTTTATATTTATGCATTGAAACTGTAATGAAAGTTTTGCACAAGTACAGTCGATTCCGGTTAATTGGACCACTGGTTAATGGGACCAGCCGACCAAATCCTAAAGTACCGAAACAAATCCTATTAAATACGTGTAATTTTATTTGGACCAAAATTCCGCTTAATCGGACAAAAGAACGTGTACAGTATGTAATATCCATGAAGAAACTCTTCGTCTCTGGCATCATTACCTAAAAACTTCTACTGCCACCTACAGGTCTTTGCCTAACATTTCCATTTACTACAAAAAAAGCCACAAGTCGCCACTTAGCCAC
>JAUZSU010189942.1:0-23798 GCA_034780255.1 Parotocinclus maculicauda
GTGAGAGAGAAAAGCAGGGTTTATTCAAAAATCACGATGTGGCAAGGACAGTGCTATAAAAGAGTGTCCCCTTAGTGGGAGACCCCTTTGCTTAACATTTCCTTTTTTATATCAGTGGACATGTCTAATGAGATTTGCAATGACAGGCCATTAATAGAGGCACACTGGTTTGTGCACTGACTCTGTAACAGCAACAGCTGTAGCAGGCCGCGCTCCCCAAAGCAGGGGGACCTCAGTGAGTCCAGTACTCAGCTGCCCCTGTCCTGATTGGAGCTGACACTTTAATGTCTGCAGAAGAAGCATGGTCAGCCCTGCTTAACCTGACCTCCTACTTCCCAGCCCAGCCCTCTCTCACACACACACACACACACACACACTTCCCATGTTCTCAATTTGCCCTTTCAGAACTGGACAAATCAGGCCAAATGTAACTCTTTATGGTCTCCTTAAGGGCCAACTAGAGAGAGGCCATCTTAGGTTACACACTGGATTCTTTCCTAGGCTACTCGGCACAGTTCCTGTCTGGCTTTGGGTGGATTTAGCATCTTTACGAGCGCCGGCTTAGGCAAGTATTTTTACTCGGCTCTTTTTCATGCCTCTCTGTTGTGCCCCTCCTCAGCTCTGCTCTCTCTAGCTCCCTCCCTCTGCTTTGGGCTAGATATTGTAGAACAGACTGTGTGGAGATTGTTGGTTAGCTGTGCTTTGAGCCTGTTAGTATTTGGCCTCGTACTGTGGAGACGAAGAGGAGAGATACAGATCACGGTTAATGGCTGTGCAGGTTGCATTAAAAGGATTAGCCGATTTTAATGTTCTGCCAGCTAGCAGAGTATATTACAGTCTGCAGTGACAGTCTCTGGGTGTGAGGTTCTCCTTAACATGAGCTAGAGTTTGTGTTACCCTGTTTGCCAGAGGGATTTAATTCTCTCCTTTACGTGGTAGCTTTATTTGTTACTTTCCTCTTAGGTGAAGGGGAGTGGCTTTATACATTTATTGAAAGCAAACTGTGTACTATACGTTATTCCACCAAGAAGGGAAAATAAGCAGATCTAAGTAAAGGCGTGCAAAAATGTGTATCTGTTAAGACAACAAAGAAACGTAGGCAAACTATGTTTTGATTAGACGTCTGCGAGTACATCTGGTGCTGAAGCGGTTAAAGCCAGTAAGCCTGACTTCTTGTGCAGAAGCCTTTTTAGAAGCAGGAGAATCATTGTGACAGGATAGACTACTTTACCTGTAATCATGACTGTATTATGAATCTTTCTGCAGCTTCATTCCCTGTGCAAATGTCATGGCTTTGCCGTTTAATAAACTCTCCTTGTTCCTTTACAGCTGCAGGATCCAGCCTGTCAGAGAGGGATCAGACCGAGTCACCGATCCCCTCCAAAAGGCCGCCTTCAAGGTGTGGGGCCTCTGAGAGCCCCGTTTCATCCAAGCGCCCAAGGTCATCAGAGAAGAGCGCTGGAGAGCAGGTGTGAACGGTGACCCAACTTCGGGTTACTACAAACTCATTAAACGATTCCAGTCACGTTCTTTAACACACAAACCACTTGCAAGCCTAAAAGTCTCTCTTAATTCTCTCTCTCTGTTTCTGGACAGATGTACCAGTGCCCCTATTGTAAGTTCACGAATACAGATCTGAATCGGCTAAGGATGCATGTGATGACGCAGCACTCGGTGCAGCCCATGCTGCGATGCCCGCTGTGCCAGGACTCACTTAACAACAAGATCCACCTGCAGTTCCACCTCACACATCTCCACAGTGTGGCCCCAGACTGCGTCGACAAGCTCATAGCCACGGTGAGTACCCCTTGTCAGAGCACCGGGGCATGATCCTTCTTTTCATCCATCCCTCAGACATGTGCCCATGTAATACTTTTAAAGTCATAGCATTTAATAGACACCTTAATTCAATCTTATAACAACAACAAAGTCACTTAAATCACCTTTCTTGCCCATGCTGACCCTTGGTTTGAACTTCAGCAGGACATCTTGACCATGTCTAGATGCATTGAGTTCCTGCCATGTAATATGCTGATTCGATATTTGCGTCAACGAGCAGTTGAACGGGTGTACCTAATAACGTGGCCAGTGAGTGTATAATGACAAATGCTGTCTTTTCTGTCTTGTGCCTGCCAAGCAGCAATGCATTGTAAAAGTCATTTTGTCCTTTTGCTGTTATTACTTCTAGTTTGCCCTTTTGACCTTCTGCCCCCAAACATAGCATCAGAGCACAAATACACACAATCTTTCATTACAGACAAGTACCTTAGCTTCACTGGGCTGGGGCAAATGTCATAGCGTTAATTCTTTGCAGCTCTTATCCCAACAACACTGGAAGTACTTTTTTGATTAAATAGCACAGTCTCTACAGACTCCTACATGGCATGGCATGAATAGGAAGAGCAAAACACAAGGCTTCCTCAGCCAATCCTTTTGTCTACCTACTCGTATGAAGGCCGTATACTTCTACTCAAAGGCCCTCTGTGCCCCCCCTCCTTTTGATGGCGTGAGGGACCAATCAGCTGTGTGAGGGTGACTCACTGCCTATTACTAGCTGTGCCTAATAGAGCAGAGGTTGTCTAGTTTTCCTCTAACTCACTGATGACATTTGAGGCTTAATCACAACACATTTGGGAACTGTTAATAGTGGCCCACAGACATCCTGTTGACTCAGATACAAAGGAGTATACGGTTCATTATTTGCTGGGTGATCCTCTGGCCAAACAGTTGTACTGACATGCCCACTGCCAAAGCAATTGCTTTATTTTATCGTGTTATAACCTTCAATATACAGGCAAGAGAGAAACAAAGAGAGGGACATCTGATTTTCAACAACAGACTGATTTCTATTATTAGCTGATAATCAGTTCTTCTGCCCCCTACTGAATCCAAACGATCTTCATAGTCCTGCCAGAAAGAAGATTTTTGAAACTGTTCAAACATCCATATGGGACAGAATTAAGATGAATTATAGAGCAAGCCACCCTCTTACAAAATATAACCTACACTATATTGAGAAAAGTTCTACCACCTTTGCCTCTTCTTAAAGGGCTTTACACTAGATGTTGGAACATATCTGCCAGGTCGGCTTCTGATGTTAGACAATAAGCCCCGGTTTACTTTTGGCATTAGAGGCCAGTTTCAAGGTGTCTTATGGAGCCAAGTTCTCGATCACAGTAGACAAACCAATTCTCTATAGATTTGTTATGGACAGCAGGACAGAAAGTTGCTAAACTGACTTGTTGGAAGCAGAAACCTGTAAATGCTTCATACCGAGAGTCACTGGGTTATTCAGTACAACCCGTTCAAACAGTACTGCCACTTTTTGTCTGTGGAGAATCCAGAAAAGTATGATTTCTATTATTAATGTTTTACAAGGGAATGATGCTGAAAGAGCAGAGCTCAGTAGTTAGAAGCGGTGACCATAAACGCATGTCTATATATGGTATCCCTGTGTAGGTTCTCTCCAGTTTGTCAGTCCTTGTCTCGAGCAAATCTTTGCTAAGTGGGATGAGATGGTATAATGACATTTACTTTTAGACCAGTCTTTTATTTTGTTTTGTTTTTTTTAAAGAATTTACAAATACCTGCAGTGGTTAAGTGTGTTCATATTAGAGACAGTCTTTCGTTTCGGATAGTATTACGTATACCATTTATTGAAACTTGTTTGTGTTGGTAATGCTGAAGCAACAAAGCATCTGTCAGACACCCTCTTCTAAACCCCTTTAAGGAAACTCACCTAGTATTGCATTTTCCATCTACTCACCAGAGGAACATTATTGCAGCATTGATGGGGAATACAATAGGTCTGCAGCGGTGAAATAATTATGTGTATGTTTGTCTGGGAAGTGGAATTGCTTGCTGGACGATTACTTATAGGTACAGCGCCTCTGAATGCGGTTATACCATTTTTACTCACTAGCCAGGAAAGAAATAGCAAACACATTACTAGGGCGAGGTTGCAATATTTTTTCTTTTTATAGAGATGATAATGCATCGGTCTCCCTACAAGAGTGGCGCGTTATAAAATGGAGCAATACAATGCGCATTAAAACTCACACCTTTTTACAAGTAGGAAATGGCTAATGGTAATCTATCCGCACGTGTCAGACAGGCACTCTCAATGAATTCCGCGAAATAAAATATGTGACTTATCTCGCGCAGACAGTTCATAAAGATGCTCTCTCTTTATTTGGCTCCTCGCACGTCATCTTTCTCCGTTTCCCTTTAAACCCTCCCTCTCTGTCTGTGGATCATTTTCTGTACGTCTTAGATAGGGATAATGAAAATAATTGTGCTTCATTAATTCTCAGCCTGGCTAGATGATAGCCATTTGGAACTGTGTTTGCGAATTAGACAGTCCAAATTAAAAATGACCTTGGGATACTGGCTGTGCTTGGCTCTCGTCGCCTAATGAAGCACTTGTCTAGAAACATTCTGTTTGGTAATGTAAATCAGCGCCGTGTTTTCCTTTGCAATGCTCCATGCTGGGGACATTAATTTGCAGCTTTCAATTTAGAGGAGAATGTGGGAGAAAGTATAGCAGAAATGACTGCACGTCTATTCCAGTGCGAATCTGGACCCACTAAAGAGATCGTAATGGATAACACTTATCTTAATCTTAACATTTCATCTCGAGTCCAGCAATCTAACTGCCCTGAGATTGCGTCCTTTCGCGCAGTATGATATGTTTTTTTTTACTGCTTTTATGTGGTACTTGATGTTTAGTGGCATCCTTTCTGTTCATTGTTTTTGTACATTTATGACTTGGCAGTCGTGTGTCATACTCTTAAAAGGTGCTGGAATAAATCAGCACTCTCCTTGTGACTAATTTAATTAGCCCTACCTCTAAGAGCATTCATTAAACCTGCCTATGAAAGGACTCTAAACATTTTTATTCATTTTTTGTAAAGAATTTTAGTCATGCACGAGGTGCATCGTACAAGAAAATGTGTAAGAAAATAAGCTACAGGGACATTATAAACACTGGGTAAGAGCGTGGAAGACAGGGATAGGGAGCAAGATAGATGGAAGAATTGAAATGCCACATGGGTAGTGAGGCTGATTGTTCTCTTAATTGAAAGAAGGTGAAGCAGACACTGCTTCATCTCGCAGCCTTTTCCAATCTCAGTCACTGATTATTGATAAATAGGAGCCGGTTAATGAGTGATTTTGATGAATTGTTATCTTTTTTACCCACTGGAAGGAGATGAAAAGTAAAAAAAGGCATGAGAGGAGGAAAAGGGAGAGTGAGGTAAAGGAAAAAGGGAAAAAAAACAGAAATGGAGGAGCTATATGAATCTATATGAAATTACTTGAACTATATTTCAGTTCTGGAACGTGATACAATATTGTGAGGCGAATTACGACCCTAATAAGTTTTTTTTACTGGTTATGATAGATGTCTCATTACCATTAACAGCAGAAATGATATAGCATTTGACAAAATCTTCTAATGGCAAATAAAATATGGCATAATATGACATAGCATATTCTGCTCACAAAAAGTTGGGGATCTTTCATTAGGGGAATTTTCTTTTTGAACTATCCCCTAATTTTTTCGAGCAATGTGTGTGTGTGTGTGTGTGTGTATATATATATATAGAGAGGATATACGTGTATATATATATATATATATATATAAATTCTAGAAAGTATTTAAACAACTTCAGACAGTTTTTGTGTGTGATTTGCTCATCTGTTTCGAAATGATTAAGCATGACATGTTTTCCTGCTAATAAACGATCGTAATTAATGTGTGGCACAACATGCGTTTTATTTTCCAGGTGGCAGCGTCAGAGATATTGCCAGCAAGCATGTTCATACCAGTCCCTGGACCGGAGAGAGATGCTCAAAATACACCCCAGCCATTGCCTAACTCCACCTCTGAAGACATAAAGAAACAAACAGGTGGGAATGTTTTATACACTCACATTACAGTGATTTGTAGCATGATTGAAGAGTAACATTCAATTAAACAATCAATTTAAGGGTCAGTAATGCTTTTTGTTTTGATTTTTTTGTGTGCATTCTAAGCACACACATTAAAAATCTGATTTAATGTTTCTGACCATAGATGCTACCGACGACGAGTCTGATAAAGGGATTCCTTTGGTCTCAGATGTAACTGAAGCTCGCAAGTCACCTCTTGAAGATCAACATCTTGCTAGAGAGGACACTACGGGGTTTCTATGCTGGAAAAAAGGCTGTAATCAAGTATTCAAATCGTCCAGTGCTCTCCAGATGCACTTCAATGAGGTCCATAACAAACGGACGCAACTGCCAGTTTCCGATCGTCACGTTTACAAGTATCGCTGCAACCAGTGCAGTCTGGCGTTCAAGACTATTGACAAGCTCCAATTGCATTCCCAATACCACGTTATTAGAGCAGCCACCATGTGTTGTCTCTGTCAGAGGAGTTTCAGGACCCTGCAGGCCTTGAAGAAACACTTAGAGACCAGCCACCTTGAACTGAGTGAAACTGATATTCAGCAACTCTATGGAGGTCTATTTATGAACGGAGACCTAATGGTTATCGGTGATCCCTCACTTGGAGAGGACCAGGGGGGTCTCATTGATGATGAGAAAGAGGGAGAGGAAAGTGATCCAGAGGAAAAACAAAGTCCAACAGGGAGTGACTCAGGATCATTACAAGAGGATTCTGGGTCAGAACCCAAACGTGCCCTGCCATTTAGGAAAGGCCCCAACTTCACCATGGAGAAATTCTTAGACCCTTCTCGTCCTTTCAAGTGTACAGTCTGCAAAGAGTCCTTCACACAGAAGAATATTCTTCTCGTACATTATAATTCTGTATCACACTTGCATAAGGTGAAACGGGCCCTGCAAGAGTCCACCACCGGACAGCCAGAACCAACCAGCAGCCCTGATAACAAACCCTTCAAGTGCAGCACTTGTAACGTCGCATACAGTCAGAGCTCTACACTGGAGATTCATATGCGCTCAGTCCTGCACCAGACCAAAGCCAGGGCAGCCAAGCTTGAAGCAGCTGGTGGCAGCTCCAGCTCTGTTAGCAGTGGAGGAACTTCAAATAGCACTTCTACGCCCAGCCCTATCCCATCGACTAACTCCACAACTAGCTCAAGCAACAATAGCTGCTCCCCAGCAGGGGTTCAGACAGCCCAGAGCATCCTGAATCACTCTCACAGCCTTGAGAGCCTGTCTAACTCGACTTCCCATCAGTCTCCTTCTGAGAACCATGATGTGAAGAAAAAGAAATTTGCAGACTTGCTGTCCTCAAGAGGTCACCAGCAGCTACAGCAACAGCAGCAGCAGCAGTTGGCCCAGGCTCAAGCACAAGCCCAGGCGCAACTCCAACAAGAGCTCCAGCAACAAGCTGCCCTCATTCAGTCTCAACTATTCAACCCCTTACTTCAGCACTTCCCAATGACAGCGGACGCGCTTCTGCCCCTTCAACAGCAGCAGCTGCTCTTTCCCTTTTATATACCTGGGGCAGAATTCCAGCTGAATCCAGAAATGAACTTGAATAGTTCTTCGCTGAGTCTAAGTGGCTCCGCTGCCACTTTGCTCGAGGAACAAAAGAACCAGGTGCAGCAGAGCTGTCTGCAACAACAACTGATGCACCACCACCTTCAGCAACAGCATCAAGCCCATTCCCACTCCCAGGCATCAAGCCAAATGGCTTTACTTCAGCAGAGTGCATCTCTCTCACACACCGTAGAAAAAAAACCAAAGCCACTTGTTCCTCATAGTGAGAACGAACGAGAGCTGCCAAAGGATAAAGATATGAATGATAAGAGTGAGGATCATGCTTTAAAGGATCTTGCTGACAATTCAAAGTCCAAAGAAAAGAAAGATGCACCACAGGCTATTCCTAATTTAAATCAGGACAATGGATTCCCTCCGCCAAGGATCGCGTCAGATGCTCGTGGTAACGCCACAAAAGTTCTGCTGGAGAATTTTGGATTTGAATTAGTAATTCAGTACAATGAGAACAAGCAGAAAGCACAGCGAAAGCCTGCTGGATCTGGATCCAATGCACCAGGTGGTATCACTAGAGTTGTGGACCCTGTTGAGGGACTGGAAAAACTGGAATGTGAAGCCTGTGGAAAGCTTTTCTCCAACATCTTAATTTTAAAAAGCCACCAGGAACACATACATCAAGCTTTTTTCCCCTTTAGGTCACTAGAAAGATTTGCCAAGGAGTACAGAGAACAGTATGACAAACTATACCCTCTAAGACCGCAGACCCCGGAAACTGCCCCTCCGCCGCATCCCCCTCCTCCTCCGCCACCTCCACCACCACCTCCACAAAGGGCGCCAACACCGAATATACCTGCCTCTGCCCCTGCACTCACTCCGCCAGCGGCTCCAACCCCACAGCCCCCAGGTCCGCTGCCACAGATTCAAATGCCACTGGATCTGCCTCTATTTTCACCACTCATGATGCAACCCATGTCATTACAATCCTTACCCTCTCAAATTCCAGCCCAGTTACAAGCGGTTGAACCTAGTTTGGCCACTGATCTGGCACAACTGTACCAGCAGCAGCTCACGCCCGCTATGCTGCAGCATCAGAGTAAGAGACCTCGCACCCGTATTACTGACGACCAATTAAGGGTTCTGAGACAGTATTTTGACATAAATAATTCACCAAATGAGGATCAAATCAAAGAAATGGCGGATAAATCTGGACTTCCACAAAAAGTGATCAAGCACTGGTTTCGGAATACTCTCTTCAAAGAGAGACAACGCAATAAAGATTCGCCCTATAACTTTAACAATCCACCAATTACCACTTTAGAGGATGTCAAGATCGACTCCAAGCCACCTTCACCTGAGCCCCAAAGAGCAGAATCTTATGGAAGCAAGAGGTCTTCAAGGACACGCTTCACAGACTACCAGCTTAGAGTGCTGCAAGATTTTTTTGATGCCAACGCCTACCCTAAAGATGATGAATTTGAGCAGCTGTCTAATCTTCTGAGCTTACCGACACGGGTTATTGTTGTATGGTTCCAGAATGCCAGACAAAAAGCACGGAAAAATTACGAGAACCAGGGAGAAGGAGTTAAAGAAGGGGAGCGTCGCGAGTTGTCCAACGACCGATACATTCGTACTACCAACTTGAACTATCAGTGCAAGAAATGCAGCCTGGTGTTCCAGCGGATATTTGACCTGATCAAACATCAAAAGAAGCTCTGCTACAAAGATGAGGATGAGGAAGGGCAGTACGACAGTCAGAACGAGGACTCCATTGATTTTTCCAATGAATACTATATATCCTCTGGGTCATCGGGTCATACTCCAATGCCATCATCTTCAAGTCTCTGTCCTCTTCCACCTTCGTCTTCGGCTTTCTCTCACATGACATCATCTGAAAAGGTTGAAGCTACATCTGCCAACACCTTAAACACAGTGGAGAGTAAATCGAAAAGTTCTGCAGAGACATCTCTGGGTCAGAGAGAGCAAACAGCACTGAAGCAGGAAAGCAGCCAGGCCCCTGAGACGCCACAGCAGAAACCATCGCGAGAGGAAAAGGCTCATATGGCCCCAAAAAACACTAAGCTTTCATCGCCTTCACTCTCTCAACAGCAACAACATAGCGGAGCTTCAGGGTCGGCCTCCCATACCAACCAGAACCCCTCCCAAAGTTCCCTCATGTCTCTCAATTCTCATTTAGCCTCACAGCAGCAGCTGGCCCAACAAATGATTCCCTACCAGTGTGAGCAGTGCAAGCTCGCCTTTCCCTCATTTGAGCACTGGCAAGAACACCAGCAGCTTCACTTCTTAAGTGTTCAGAACCAATTTATTCATCCCCAGTTCTTGGATCGCCCAATGGACATGCCTTTTATGTTATTTGATCCAAGCAATCCTTTGCTGGCCAGTCAGCTTCTTGCTGGAGCAATGCCACAAATTCCAGGCAACTCTGCCACCTCCCCCTCAACACCTACATCGACAATGAACTCCCTGAAGAGGAAGCTGGAGGAGAAAGCAGGCATCAGTCCAGGGGAAAATGACAGTAACAACAGTGGGGAGGAACCGCAAAGAGACAAACGTCTACGAACCACTATTACACCCGAGCAGCTTGAGATCCTGTACCAGAAATATCTCCTAGACTCTAATCCCACCAGAAAGATGCTTGACCACATTGCTCATGAAGTCGGGCTTAAAAAAAGGGTCGTGCAAGTATGGTTCCAAAACACCAGGGCCAGGGAGAGAAAAGGGCAGTTCCGTGCCGTTGGGCCAGCTCAAGCCCATCGCCGCTGCCCCTTTTGCCGTGCCCTTTTTAAAGCCAAAACTGCTCTGGAAGCCCACATTCGGTCACGTCACTGGCATGAGGCAAAGCGTGCTGGTTATAACTTGACCCTTACTGGTTTGCTATCTGAACACGATGGCATGCACTTGAAGGTGGATCCTCAGGATATGGCTAACGTGTCTCATATGAGTTCTAATAATGATGCCCAGTGCTCATCGCTGTCCCCCATGAGTAAAGGCATGGACTTGTCTCCAAGGGCACTTTTAAGTCCGACATCGATCAAGGTGGAAGGAATGGAGGAATTTGAAAGCCCGACAATGTCATCAGTAAATATGAGCTTTGATCAGGCCAAGCTTGATAATGATGATTGTTCCTCTGTTAACACTGCAATAACCGATACAACCACAGGTGATGAGGCAAACGCAGACAATGACAACCCGGACGTGAAGCACAGCCAAAACAGCGGCGATTTTCTTTCCAAGTCTGGTGGAGCAGTTCCATCTATTGAGAATGATGACCAGATGTCATCGGGTCTAGTGAGCCCTGCAACTAGTTACTACGCGAAAGATTTCGAAAATGAAAACATGGTGGATTACAGTGAAACATCTAGTCTGGCAGACCCTTGCTCGCCAAGCCCTGGAGCATCTGGGAGTAGAAGTATCGACAGCGGAGACAGGCCGGGTCAGAAACGTTTCCGAACTCAGATGACCAACCTCCAGCTGAAGGTGCTCAAATCCTGCTTCAGCGATTACAGGACACCGACCATGTTGGAGTGCGAGGTACTTGGCAATGATATTGGACTTCCAAAACGAGTTGTTCAAGTCTGGTTCCAGAACGCTCGCGCTAAGGAAAAGAAGGCGAAGCTCAGTATGGCTAAGCATTTTGGAATCAACCAGACGTCGTATGAGGGACCGAAGACAGAGTGCACCCTGTGTGGTGTAAAATACAGTGCACGTCTCTCGGTGCGGGACCACATATTCTCCCAGCAGCACATCAACAAGGTAAAGGAAACCATTGGGAGCCAGCTCGACAAAGAGAAGGAGTACTTTGACCCGGCTACTGTTCGGCAGCTAATGGCCCAGCAGGAGATGGATCGCATCAAGAAAGCCAACGAAGTCCTTGGTCTAGCACAACAGCAGGCCCTGCAGCAACAAGGGATGTTTGACAGCTCTGCCTTGCAAGCCCTGAATCTACAGTCGGCCTATTCAAATCTGCCAGGGATATCCCCGGTTCTCCTGCCAGGTGTTGGAAGCCCCTCCCTTCAAGGCTTTAATTCGTCAAACTCAGGTATTTGATTATGTCATACTTGGCAACATATCACTCAAGAAAAAGGAAATAATTCGAATTAAACAACCAAGGCATTTTGCATGTCACTTGTTTTGTAGTTCCTGTATTTGTTTAGAAATGTTTATTTTTTGTGTATTATTTTTATGTCACAAAATATCAAGTACAACATGTCCCCTAAATGTGAACCTTCAACCAACTAACAACATTTTTAAGATGCAAACATGCATGTGTAATAAATTACACGATATACATTGTGTCTGAATTGCAAGTTTCGTGACAATTTCAATTCAGCTTTAAAGGATGCATTGAATGAATTGGGACCCAGCCCATATCAGGTGGTGTTGGCTCATGATTTACATGATTTTACTTACAAAGTTTTTAATGTATGAACCCTCTCTCGAATCGGAACTGGTTCAAATCTAGGGGACAGTATGAATCATTAGGTGTTAATATCATGCTATTTTTCAGTAAGCTTGCCAGTTGTTTCAGTGCAACTTACATCATTTCTGTTTCCCTCCAGCTTTAACCCCTCCGAAACCCCCAAACATCCTAAACATGCCTGGTGCCAGTGTACCATCACCCAGTCTCCCTACATCTGGTTTACCCAATAAGATTCCCTCCTCTTCCTCCTTGGCCTCACCCAATCCAAGTCAAGCCAGCACTTCTGTTGCTCTCTCCAGTACCACATCCACATCAAACTCTCTGGCAACCCATCTAGGCTCCCGGGCTGATCATCCCAAAGAGCGTGAAATGGAAAAAAACAGGGAAAAAGAAAAGCCCAAGGAAAAAGTCGAAAAACCCCCCACCCCATCCTCAACCGGGGGCACTCCTGCTCCCTCCACTTCTGCTGCCAGCGCCAAGAAAGAGAAGCCGGAAGCGGCGGTTCCAGCCACCTCAATGCCGACTCCCGGCATGGAGTACGTGGTTGATTCAGCACAACTCCAAGCTCTGCAGGCTGCTTTAGCTTCAGATCCGACAGCTCTGCTTACCAGCCAGTTTCTGCCCTATTTCATGCCTGGTTTCTCTCCATATTATGCCCCTCAGATTCCAGGGGCTCTTCAAGGTGGCTACCTTCAGCCTATGTATGGTATGGAAAGTCTTTTCCCCTACAACCCAGCTTTATCGCAAGCTCTGATGGGATTGTCGCCCGGATCACTGCTTCAGCACTACCAGCAATATCAACAGAGCCTACAGGAAGCACTTCAGCAGCAGCAGCGACAGCTTCAGCAAATCCAGCAACCCAAAGCAAGCCAAAATTCGGGCCCTTCTCAGGCCTCGGTGGACCGTAAAGATTCTGCCAAAGATCCGGTAAAAGCAGAGGAGAAAATAGGCACTATGTCAGTTGACACCCCCTCTCACAATAACCTAAACCCTGAGCAGCACGAAGTGGATGGTAAAGGCGCAGACCCTCTTCTTGACCAATACATTGTCCCCAAAATTCAGTACAGGCTGGCATGCCGCAAATGTCAAGCTGTTTTCAGCAAGGAGGAAGCAGCTGTCAGCCACCTGAAGACCATTTGCTTTTTCGGTCAGTCTGTGGCAAATCTGCAAGAGATGTTGCTTCGGGTCCCTATCAGTGGCGGCGCAGCTGATGGTAGCCTCTACGACTGCCTGGCTTGTAACATTACTTTGGAGGGAGACAAAGCACTTAGTCAACACCTAGAATCCTCCTTGCACAAACACGGAACAATCACGCGATCAGCCAGAAATGCCAAAGAGCACGCTACTAGTTTATTACCTCACTCTTCAGTCTGCTTCCCTGATCCTAACACCACATCTACCTCGCAGTCTGTCACTCACCCAAACACCACCACATTTTCTCCAGCCACCATGTCAAACACCACGCCGTCATCTTCATCCGCGTCTACATCGAGCTCCTCCTCCTCCTCCACTGCACCACTTAACACCGCAGCTACCAGCAAACCCTGGTCCCAGGCCCCTTTCTCGAAAGCTTTAGCTGGAAAGCCCAATGCCACTAGTTCTACGTCATCCTCTTTCCCTTCAGTATCCTCACCTTCAACGGTTACCTCAAGTTCATTGAGCACCTCAGGGGTTCAGACCTCGATACCAACAGACGTCTTTACAGACGAGTCTGACTCTGACAGCAGTCAGAAATCAGCAGACAGACTGGGCAGGCTGGCAGAAGAGCCACAACAGCCCAGCAGTCTCAAAGACAGTGATAGTTGTAGTAGTAACATGGCTAGCGTAGGAACAGACTCCATCAGATTGTAAAAGAGCGTTCGATGATTGACAATATTTAAAAAAACAAAACAAAAAAAAAGATAAAACAGAAAATTAAAAAAGTGGTGATGTTTAAAATATGTTTAAAAGTATACAAACCAATTCCAGAAAAAAAAGATGTGTAAAGACTAACTGCAATTCCAAAGCTTGTAACCAAAAATTTTAATGTTTGTGGATTGTTTTCCCATATGAACATGCTGGTTTTCATTTGTTTCCACTTCAGTGTAAAGCTATATATACATAAATCATTAATAATGACACTACAGTTAACACACGGATAACGACAGGGGAATGCTGTGTCGCAATGGATTGCCTCAAAATCAGACGGTCCCATATCCTGTCTATACAAAGAACAAGATGGCAGTTCGTACCTTGCTTGCATTGGTATGTTCACCTAATAGCACAGTCCCACTAAGCCAGTATGTACTGTATGGGAGAATAGTCTTACAGTTTCTTGCTATCTAAGCATTCAAATACCAATGGCTTGCTAATGAAAAAGAATGATGTAATGTCTATTTTATTCTCAGGTCAACAGCTCACAACCTTTTTATGTTACAAAACAAATCATTATTTTACTCATTTTTTCTTCCTCAAAAACGATAAAACATTTCTGTTTTGTATTACGTTTACTGACGGAAATTATTTGCAAGTGATACTATGACATAGCTTTCTGGGAATTCAAATGGGTAGTTGAAAACTGCTGGTTGTAAACCTTTTTAAATTTTGGGAGATAAACAATCCCGCTATACCAAACACAAAGAGCAGTGTGGGGTTAAAAAGTTGTTTTTTTAAAGAAAAAAACTCTGTATTTATGATTGATATAAACATTTTTTTCGTGTTAAGTAGATTGTTGCATTGGAATTAAATTGAAACAGTATGGTAGGTTGAATAATCTTTGTGTACATTTAGCTTTTGTATTGTCCAACCTTTAAGGCGCTTCATTTGATGTTGTCTTGGTCATTCCAATAGAATAGATTGAGGAGCAGGAACTGATCTATACTTTACTGTCCAAATTCACATCGTCTTCAATTTTGTTCACCCGACTGCCACTGACAGACTTGGCAGAATCCCTTTTTTTTATTATTAGGGACTTGATTTCCTTTGATGGTTGGTGCAGCGCTGACCAAAAAAAAAAGAGGAAAAGATGGTGTTAGAAAATGATTATTCACTTATACTTGTGTTACCTATTGTGCACTTACAACTGTCTTCACTTACGTTCATTTCTGTCCCGTGTGTTATTCTTTCCGTCCCTTTTTGCTTCCACTGCATTTGTAGGTTGGGAGACGATTTTCGTTTAGCACTACCAAGCAAATATTTGTATTTTATGCAGTGTGGCTGCAGTCTGATATGGGTTTGAGTTTTTATTTCTGCTATTTTGATGTTGTCATACATGAAAAAGAATAATAATAATTCTCACGCTTTAAAACAAAAAGAAAATCCAAAGACGAAACACTTTTCACCATTGGTGCATAAAGATGAGAAGAGGCTTCTTTATACTTGAGAATTTGTTGCAGTTTTTAAGAAAAGAAAACAAAGTTTTAAAATAAAAGGAGTACGCATTAGAGTTGCCGTCATTGCTTCTTTGCAAGCGGACAGGTGGCTTTTTTACGTAAAAATACCAAGAATACCAAAAACCAAAAAAGGACCTAGTCCTTGCATTGTGGAGTAGCACCATTACAGAGCCATTGCAGTTTGTAAGATAGAAGTGGAGAATCTCTTTGTTTTAACTCTTCTGTCACACAAGATCCTTTTTCTTTGGTTTTCTTTTTTTTTGTAAGAAAATGTATAAGGTCTGGTCTTTGAGGACATACGTTTTGCTGCTAATGTAGATTTTGAAAAGAAGAATACCTAGATGCATGCTCATTTTACTTCTTGGCTAAGCTTTAAAAACAACCAAGTAAACCATTTCCCTGCCTCTGCGACATTTTTCCTTCTTGTTGCAAAAACGGAACTTTGAAGACTGTGAATATATGTTCCAAAGGACATTTTGGCTAATTTTTGTTTTTTTCTTCTTCTTTTTGTTTTTCAAACAGACCAATATCAAAAAGCCAATGATCTGTTATGTTTGTAAAGAACAGTGCATTCCAAATACCATATCTGATTTCTTAAGAAAGGACAACTTCTTTTTATTGAATTTGAGTCCAATTCTATTTTCTCCCATGTTAAGGTGACTGTAAGCTGTTGTGTAATTCATCATGAGTTACTGAACATCACTGTATGATTTTCCCTCGTTTTGAAGTTAGACAGAGTTAAAAGTCCACAGCTGTTTGAGGCTGGTTGTTCACTTGAAATAGGTCATCATGTAATAGTGGTTTACCAAAAATGTACATATTGTAATGCATCTGGTCCTAACACGTCTCACTGGTCTAGTGTCATCATACCACTCCATCTTTATAGAGTCTCAGAAAGAAATAAAGGCTGTTTTTGCAAAGTCTGGAATGGTGGCCTCCCCTCATGGAAAATCAAGTAGGGACTCGCCCAGGTTTCTGCAGGGTGTAAAGCCATTTCTGTGCATAGTTTGACTATTACAGGTTTTTAAGGGACATCTTCATCCCAAAGCGTTACAAGACTGGAAAAAGCAGCAGTGGGTTTTTTAAGGTCCCTTTTTTGGATAATGATAAGGTGTTATTCTGCCTTTGTGTCCGAAGAAGTCATTTGCTCGAACTCATTGCAGTTGGAATGGTCCTTAATCCAAATGTGCTGTACCCTTTTTAAAAGGCATATTTAAAATTACCGATTCATGGCCACAAATGTATAGTGTGTATTTGGCCTGCCTGATACATTGCGATCTCAGAAGTGTGTTACAAAGTGTTACGTCTTGCAGAGCAGTGTGGTTTGGTGGTCAAATTTTACGAAAGCTTTCCACTTCTCTTCAATCCTGTTAAGATTTTGTTCATAATTGTTTTTAAGAATTCTGATGTACAGTTTATTTTTGGATGCTTTTGCTTCGACTTTCATTTCAACTCATGTCATTTATTGTTCATTCATATAAATATTTTGTATGTTATTTTATTTACTGTATTATATTGTTTCTTCATATAAATTAACTTTTTAACACCAGCTTTAAATTTCAATCATACATTTTGGTTCGTTTTGCAACCTGCCCGCTTTCCAGGGTACCAATGTTTTATCCTTTAGACACTTTGATTCCAAAGGATTTTCTTAATTTTTATGGGCTCTTGTGAGGATTTGATCCTCACAAACAAATCTGCCAGCAAGGACTGTATGTCTGTATGTGTGTCTCTCTCTCTCTCTCTCTCTTTCTCTCTCTTTTTCTCTCTCTGTGCTTGCTTGCGCGCATGTGTGTGTTTATTAAGAGCCAACATAATTACATATTTTTATGTTACGTTCTAATTCCATTCATTTCACACCTAAACATTCAGAACTGTAGAGCTGTGTCTTCGGTACAGTTCTAATAATTAGGTCATGGGAAAAATTGATACTGAAGCACTGAGCAGGTTTAATAGTTTGATTAAATATATGAATGTGGCCAAAGCATAATGCAGTTTTTAATATCAGTTGGTGCCCCTGATGAGTGTATATTTATTTTGGCACGACACATGACTGAAATACATTAGCTCTCATTGGGATACTTGATTTTTGTGGACATATTTCATATAGAAAAGGCAGGTTTTGCTGTAGAGGTCATCCTTTTGCCCACTGTGAAGAACCATGTATACAGAAATATATATATTTAAAGAAGACATTGATCGACTTGGAAGGAAAAAAAACAAAGAGAACTAAACTCTGGGAAGCTTTGGAAAGTCGTGGAAATGTCTTGAGAAGGCTGTTGGCATGCCAAAACTGGGGATTAGAGCCAAAGGCATTAAAAAGGCACCTCTGATATCAGGCATTATTTAATTACTGACAATATGCCTATGGAAACAGACTCTGCAACCAGTGGACATACGTGTCACAGGGAGGAATAAATCTGGATTACACCGAACTCTCAGTGGCTGTACCAGTCACCTCTTTGCTCTCACAGGCCGAATCAATGTGGACATTCTCCACACTAAACAGGATGGACAGTACCACATGCCTATTTTTCTCCCAGTTCATGGTGTTGTTATCTGTATCATTTCTTCTTGCTAGACTCACGGATGGTCAAACGGTGTCCTCCAGACATCTGAATGGAGCCAGCCACTGAGAAATCTCGTCAGACCATGGAAAAACTGTTCAAAGAGAAGGGGTTTCTTGGCTGTTGTTCCCAAGGAAGTGGATAAACATCAAAAAGCGAATCAACCAAAATTAACAACCAAACTAATAAGCAACCAAACAAAAACCGTGTGCTCCAATTTCAAAGACAAACTGCTACTGGAGCTCCCTGTTCCCTTTGTGACTCCTGGTGCCACATTTTTTAAATGCTTTTTGTTTTTTGTTTTTTTTTCCTTGAACTATTCCTCTTTTGAGCCTCACAAAAACGGCTCAGTGGCTCCAGGTAGCCCACGTGAGGGTAGAGAAAACAGCCTTGCAATGTACAAAAAAAGAGCAAGTTAAACCAAAAATGTTGTTCTTGATGTCTTTTCTATACTGTAGTCTTGTTAGCTTTTTTGTTACTGTAATTATATGATGAAGATTTCCAAACTGTACCAAATTACATGGAGACTAACATACATAAACCACAATGGAACTTCAGAACTTTTAAAGAGAAACTTTTGTCACAAAACCTTGTTGTCCTAGTTAAGTTGATTGTAGATGGTAATTGAATATACTCCTTTGAAAATATTTCATCAAGTATGTTTCCTGCTCATTGTGATACATTAAAAAGTATGAGCATAAACGCAGTGTGGCTTCTGACCTTTCTCTGTGTTACTGTTTGACTTTGGAAATGATTGATCATATTCTTGTGGAGTTACTTTAATAAGTGGAGTTACTTTAATTACTCAAGCAGTGACTTCAATAGTCTCATGCTGCAGATTTACAGAACTAATACATTTCACAAGCGAGCTTGCACATATTAGACTGTGAGTTATTTTAGGACAATAGCATCAGCTTCACTGCTGCATCAATAGTATAGATGAAAAGGTGTTAGGTGATAAGCTGGTATTCATCATAGCCTGAAATGTGAGGTTTTAACTAACACAATACAAACTAAAAAATATACGGCCAGGTGCCATAAGTATATGAGCATAAGTTTGCTCATATATACCCATTTTATCAGTTCCACTTACCTCATATTGATGCACTTTGTAGTTCTTTGTAGTCAATCTATTCATCTATTTTGTTAGTCTCCTTTACTATGTTCTCTAATCAGGAATTGTTTTAATATTCGGGTGCTGGAGCACTCTCAGCACTGCAGTGACGCTGACATGGTGGTGGTGTGTTAGTGTGTGTTGCACTGGATCAACACAGCAGTGATGCTGGAGTTTTAAACCACCGCAGTGTCACTGCTGGACTGAGAACGGTCCAATAACCAAAATGTCCCAACATCCTGCAGGCAGAATCCAGGCACAGCAAGGCAAATGAACGGGGATGTTAAAGATGCATAAGGCATTTTACTTGTATTGTTTCCACTGTAAAAGTGAATTTGTCACTTTATTTAGTGCTGTTCAATAAAACGATGCAGTTCTTTATGAATTATATTGTTAAAATACATTTTAGGTAAAAGACAAGTACGTGTGTCAGAGTGCGGCAGCTCGAAAATATTCTTATATACAAAAGAGAGGCGCTGGATCAGAGGATGAGGAACACAAAATGTGCAGCAACAGATGAGCTAGTCTCTGACTTTACAGCTACAAGGTGGAGCAATAGGGTAGCTCTGTCTAATGGAATGAACAGTGAGTGAACACAGTGTTTATAACTCCAGCAGCACTGCTGTGTCTGATCCATTTATAAGAGCAAAACACAAATTAACACCACCACCACCACATCAGTGTCATTGTAGTGCTTAGCATGATCCACCAACCAGATAGAAATCAGCCATGGGAGTCCAGACCATTAGAGAACAGAGTAAAGGGGACTAACAAAGTATGTGGCGAGAAAGGCGGACTACACTCTGTACTTAATCTACAAAGTGCATACCTAATAAAGTGACTGGTGAATGTATTTGCATATACAGTGGTATCTCGGTTTTCGTCCATAATTTAAAACTTATAATTTCGTCGATGATTTTAACTAATTTTTTCCATGAGGAACATTGTATTGATCCATTTCAGACCCAAACCCCACACTGTACAACATACATTAACGGAGTTGTATTGTACAGGTGTTCCCTGATCTACAAAGGTGTTGTATGTATCATGAACCCAAGGGTTTAATATAGTCTATTATGTATCATAGTGGAGCCGATCTTATTGTTTAAAACACTTACATAACTTAGTTTGCCAAAATCATTAACACAAAGTTTATTTTATAATCAAGTGTTTGATTATATATTAGATTTTAAATCTCATGTAGTTAAGTAAGTAATGTATTTAAAGTAAAACACAATAGTTAAACACTTACTCTCTTGGTGAACTCAGGGTGTTAGCTAAGCTAATTGCAGCCTGAAAGCCTGGAGGATTGTTTTCCTTTCAATTGACTGTTTTAAGGAACATTTTAGGACCCATGGGGACTTATTTGCACTAAGAATACAGTACTGTAGATCTGTAAATACAGAAAAACATGCTAAATACAGTGGGGATTGAGTGAGAGCTATTGCAAGGATCAATCACTGTACTGAATAATGAATCGTGAATTGAGTTTGAGCTGAAATGAGTCACACTAAACTCATACAAGTTTAAGCAAGAGAGTCAAATACCAACAAACAACAAGAACTAAGACAAATATTTACAGTTAAAAAGCATCAAGAACTGAATTCAACAAGTTCCGAGGCAGTTGAGAACTGAGGTATAAATATGATTGGCAGATCCATGCTTGAAGTCGTTAAATAGGCACAGCTGCCTCAAAAAAATAAATTTTGTATTGACTACAGTTAGCAGCCACCACCAACAACCCTTTTCTGGTTTTCACAACCTCAGGCGCGGGAAAAAAAACATACCAATCATATAGGCAGGTGTTGCAAATCCCCATCAAAAATCCTCTTTAAAGCATAGTTATATATTATGAATCACGTCTAATCTCTTGTGTAATTGTTTTATTTATTTAATTAGTTAAATGTGTATTTGAAATTCGTGAAAGAAAACATAGCCTATCGTTGATTGTGACTGAAAAGTTTCGGGTTTCGAACTGCACAACCCCTTACTGGGCCTGGTGTCTCACTGTCCTATAGCGCCTCTCTGGTTTGTATGGGTAATCTGACGGTCAAATGTGGTACTGCAAGATGGGACTGAAAGAAGTCCGTCGTTCACGCGTCAAACGGCTCCATATACATTCGAAACGAGTTTAAAAACATGGCGGCCAGCGTGATAACTGCTCCAACCAGTATAAGCTTTCATCTGAGTGACAGGTTGGAAAAACTGAATCCCCGTGATATTATGAGAAGCAAAAACTACAACGGACATACAGTATCTTCATTTGAACCTAATGGCTGTAAGTTATATCTACACAAATTATAGAGTAAAACGAATATTTTATTTGAACCATGCACATGTAGTCTTCATATAGTGTGTGGTTATAGTATGGCATAATGTTAACGGGTTAATAGTCTTTGTTTACTTTGTAAGCATTTTGTAATCTGCCACTAGTATTAAACTAGTATCAACTGGTTGGTCGAGTGAAGTGTTTGGAGAACCATGCACTTAATTGGCACCATGTTCTCTGCCTGTACCCAGTGAACTGTTGGTTAGGCTCCACACCCTCCCCATGACCCTGACCAAGATATGTGGGGGTAAAACAGCTTTGCTTGTTTTTTAAGTTTTGAACATATAACATGGGCAGCACGGTGGCTCGGTGGGTAGCACCGCTGCTTCCCAGCAAGAAGGTCCTGGGTTCAATCCCAGGGTGGAGCATCCTGGGTCCTTACTGTGTTGAGTCTGCATGTCCTCCCTGTGTTTGTGTGGTTTTACTCAGGGTACTCCTATTTTCTCTCACAGTCCAAAGACATGCGTGTTAGGTTCATTGGTGTCTCTAAAGTGGCCCTTAGTGTGTGTCTGCGGGTGTGCCTTACGATGGATTGGTACCCCATCTAGCATTGTTCCTGCCCTTGCGCCCAGTAGCCGGGCGGGCACCGGCTGGCCGCAACCCCGTGTGGATTAAACAGAAGATAATGAACAATAAGATAGGATAAGGACTAAATAGAAAACTGCAAAATATCAAGCTTTTAATAGTCATAACAACAGTTAATTGGTTAGAAAATTAGCAGGGACTAGAAAATTGCACTCCTGAGACCTGTATCACCATTTGCTTGTCACTGCTTAAATTGCTGAAGTGAACTGAGGGGAGGTAAGGGGGGGAATAAACTGAAATAGCCTCCTTGTATAAAAGGTAAAATAATGAAAAAGATTCAAATGTTTGATATTAAACTTTAACACATGTCAGGGTGTTTAAAATATTCCTAAATGTCTTCTGTTTTTTCTTCAGAGATTAGTTGGTAATCTACTACAGTCCATCAGGCTCATGATTTGGCCTGGGCAGAGTCTAGATTTGAATCCTATGGAGAATATTTGGTCTTCCATTAAACACAGACTAACTGGAAAGTGGTTTTACTCATTAATTGTTTGAAGCCATTACCATTAAGTGGAACATCACTGATTGCTTGGTGTCAGTCCATTATGTAACAAAACATATTAAAACAACTGTTTACAAGCAAAAGGCACTATATTAAAAAAATAAGGGCGTGTGCAAAAGTTCCATTTCCATATAAACCATTAGTGCTTTATCGGTGGTCTTAAAAAATGACATCTTAAGAGGTAATTGCAAGTACAAGTAGCATTCCATGGTTCGCCTTATGTCCTGTAGTTGCAGGTTATTTGTCATTTTGTTAAGAAAATAAGCGAAGCGCATCGTGTTCTTGTGTCTCTAATCATCTGCATAGCTCTGTACATGGTAAGCAAATCATATTAAACTGCTAGCACTTATTGACTTATATAGGCTGTTTGTTGTATTAGAATACACTACTTACAAAATTAGGGTACATTTTATTATGGGATATTTCATTTTAAAAAATATCCCCTAAGTTTTGTGAGCAGTATATATCAATGCTAGCTCATTAGAACATATGCTGGAAAAGCATAATTCATTTAATATATTTACATGGTTTTGATTTAACAAACCTGACCCTAAGAAGACTAAGAATTGCAAACCCAGTCACATAGGCACCTCTATTGAGTAGCAAAAGGCAAGATTAATTAAACATATTAAGGCCACAATGTGCATTCATTCCTAATTAGAAGTGACTGATTTTATTAATTAAAGCCCATTATGGGTTAGTAACAAATATATCTCCAAGCAATGTGTGCTGCTAACAACACCCATTGTTGTCTTTGCCAATATCATGCCTAGATTTATATGTGATGGTCAGTGAAGAGAAAATTTGTCAAGGGCCAAAATATTATGGGCTATCCAAACAATTGTGGATTAAGCTCCTTGCTCAGCAACCTGGCAGTGTTGGGACCTGAACCCTAGACCTTCTAATGTATCAGCTGCACAACCACAGCCCCCTTCCTAGCAGTGATTTGTGCAAATGTTCTCAAAGTACATTTACATTACATTTACATTTATGGCATTTAGCAGACGCCCTTATCCAGAGCGACTTACAGTTCAAGCAATGGTGGGTTAAGGGCCTTGCTTAAGGGCCCAGCTGTGGCAGATTGACAGAGGTGGGATTTGACCCCTGGACCATCAGGTCCATTCAGGTCAAGAGTCCAGTACCTTAACCGCTAGGCTACTGTACAAAAGTAATGATATATGTAAGCAATTACAATATAAGTAAAAAATAAGTTCATTGAGTATAACTGTACAATTTGAAAAGAGGTTCTAGTACCCTGCCTTCTCTAGTCTAGATACAAGATTACATGCTGTACAGTTTGGCATGGAGACTAGTGGCGATTGCTCTTAGACTGCAAGGGAAGCTCAGCTTCTCCTAAAATGTCAAAAAATAAGTGATCAAATATATACTGTTGTGTGTACATGTCATTGACTAAATATGCGCTACAAC
>JAUZSU010189943.1:0-12125 GCA_034780255.1 Parotocinclus maculicauda
CTCTCTCTCTCTCTCTCTCTCTCTCTCTCTCTCTCTCTCTCTCTCTCTCTCACACACACACACACACACACACACATACACATACACTTATGGAATGTTTTTGGGTAAATAGAATGAAAATAAACTGTTTTTTATGTGTCAGTGCAACATGCAATATTTCCTGTTATACTTAAGACACATGTATTTCACAAGAGAGCAGGGAAATGAGAAGTACTGTATAACTCTGAAACTGAAGAAGTCCGTGATAAGTAAATGCTTCTAATTCTGGTATGCTGAGTCTTTTAGGAGCAAATATGTGCACCGGTTTGTCAAATGTGTCAAAAAATCATTAACATGTTTAAAAACATGTTCCTTAAAGAAATATTGGAAGATATTTAAATATTTTAAACTTTTTTTAGCTGGTTTTGCATGATTTTGTTAAAAAAATGCATTGAAAAGATAGCTTATGTTGCTCTAAAATATCAAAGTACTGCATTATGCTGACATCACAGTGTATGGGGGCATAACAAACCCTTTTTTTCAAATGTGGCTGATTTTTTTTAGATGTCTTGCTGGTCTCTAACATCTTTAATTAAGAGCACACAGTGTCTGTTTCTTCTTCTAAAAAGGTTCTGACCACAATAAATGTTTCTACTATGTAATGGCCCATCATAGATATCTAAGAGCCCAGAGAAGTCGACACTGCATCTAGACATGGTTGATATAAATCTTTTTTTTGCACAGTAAAGTTTTAAGTATCATTTGTGAATGTAACTGATTATTACAGTTCTTGATGCAGTGCCATTTGATAAATCGGTTTTCACAGAGGTTCAGGTTAGGGTTGTGCTTTTGCAGTCCCCCTAGGGACTACAATTCCTAGGTTCCATACTGTCTGTAATAATATAAAAATAATAAACACTGTACATATTTTTTACACTGTAAATATGTTAAAACCCAAAATGCACCATTTTGTAGTACTGTCTGACAACGTAACTTTAACATTCTCACAATTTACAGAATACAAATAATACCCTATTGGAGGGAGGAATACGAATAATGCACTGTAAGGTAGGTTTAAAACCACTTGTGAGTTCTCCACTTCACAAGAGCCGATGTGCCCAAAAACCTGCAAAGGTATAAAGCATTTAGACAAAAAGCTATTAAAATATAAAATAATATTGTTTTGATGCAAAGTATGCATATTATCAAGTACTTTTAATAAAAATATTATAGGCAGCCTGTTACCACTGGACTAGTAACATATACAGTATGCAGTGTATATGAGTTGCTGTGTTTATGTAATAGAATCTGCTGTAGCAAGTATATTAAGTTAAATTACTGTCTATAAGTATTTTTAACTATTATTATTATTAATTATTACATTTAAAAATATGTTCTCTTTGTTAATACTTATTTAGCTTTTGTTTATTTAAACTATTACCATAAACTATTATTATAACTTTTTAATTCGATGACTTCATTCTTACTTATTACATTTAGGCTGCCCAAGAATTTTTGATTAACCTTAAATATTAGAAGATCATTTAAAATACTAAAGCTTGAGACAATGCCCCATTGTAAAACGCAATATAGAAATAAAATTGACTTTGAGAGAAGAACTGTTTTTGGAAGAGGAAGAAAAAACAAGGACCATATGGTCCATATGACATTCTTGTTGGATAAACCTTTACGGTTAATGTTTGAACAAAAGAAAAGATATCCGATATTGAGAAGCCTTTCAGAAATGCTGAGCTTTAGTTTCAGGTTTAACCACCCCTTTTTTTGATTGGTTGTGAAAACTGAGACATGATTAGCAGAGCGAATTCACCTTAAAATAAACTTTTAATCAGCCATGGAGAAGTTTGCAAAATCTCTGGAATCTTTGTCCTGCCATAGTATATAAAAGATTTTCTGTTGGTTTGGCTCTTTCATTGGTTCAAATGTTTTTTTTTTTTCATAATTTTCTCTCTCACTCACACATTCAGGATTGTAAAAAGTAGAAACTGTGGAAGAGGCCGCACTCATTTAATTCTCTTCATACCTACTGTTACTTTCTTCCTTCTCATTCCTCACAGAATCTTCTCATTCAAGTGCATCCATCAGTGGTTTCCTCATTCAGACCTGCTCACATACCGCTGGGTCTTTATATAATGCATGCACACACATCTCATTGTGGACTCGACAGCATGTGCATACACAAAGCACGGATTGCCTCAAATGCACACACACAGAGCTAGCATTCCTTCAGCCATGCTTCATAGGTCACATCTCCATTCAGGCTGCTGGGTGATAGGTTCCCTATTTGTGTAGTTCCTGTCTGAGTGGACTGTCTTATTCATCTACAAATACAATATAGGAAAGCAAACTTCCTTTCTTTTTTCCCAGAAAAAGAAAGAAAATCCCATCCAGCTGGAGAAAATGCATACAGGACATGTAATTGTTTTTCCCAGGATGAGCTCAACAGTTCCAGTGGTTTCTGGTGATTTTGCTATATCACATTTATCCTACATGTAAATATCTACTTAAAGACGTTTGACAGACCTTCTAGTCAAACACCAGTATGCACCATTAGCTCTGGCATCTGGATAATTTAGTGCGTCTACCATTTGTCTTTCTGTCAGCACCTTAAGTGTTTGTAAAAGAGAACGTTCCTTGTGAAAGTTAAGGATATACATGTTATTTCTCCCTAAATTCAGTAAGTATAGTTGTCCAAGAAAGCTTTTGTGGAGGCTTATGTTATTTGTGTGAAAGAAAATCTTCTCAGTACTTTTCAATCATTTTGTACTTTTTCCTCTGCAAATTAGATTTTCTTTTTTAGTTTATGGACTCACTAGTGAAAAGGTCACAACCTGTGACCTAGAAGTTATCAAACTTGTCGTCTCCTACTTATACATTCACAAGTGCAATGCTAATTAGCCCAGCTGCATACCGTGCCATTTTAGCTTATTACTTAACACCTTGAATGGCCAGTACAATTTTGCCAGAAATCTATGTAATATTGTGTTTTTCATGTCAGGTTCTATGTGTAAATATGATAGGTCCAATATAATCCCACAGCAGTAAAACAGCAAACCCTACCCAGCACTACGATGGACTGGTGCCCCATTAATGGAATATGCTTGCTTGCATCCTGTTCTAGAAAATTCTGGAATAGGCCTAAACTGTTCACCCTTTTAAAATTGTTTTATTTTGTTGTTTTTGGAAAAAACACAAGTAGTAAAACACAGTTAACACTTTATCCTGGTCTGGTTCACAATGGATTTGGATCTTTGGGATCACTGGACGCCGGATCATTGTGGGGGCAACGCACAATTATTCACACTCACACTCACCTAAGGGCAACTTAGAGTAGCCAAACCATTTACTAGCATGTTTTTATGAGGTACAAGGAAGCTGAAATAACTAAAGAAACTCTGCGAAAAACATGACAAACTCCACACAATCAGTGACTGTAACAAGAAAATGACCATGTTAGAAATAGTGCACTATAGGGAATGGAAAAATATACTAATAATATTCAATTCTAATAAATCTGTTTCAAATCATTTATCATTTATACATTCAAAACTACAGGGTCAGTAAATGATTATGGACTTGGCCCTGCTTGTGCAAACATGGGCTGGGAAAGGCCTTTTGGTTGTGCGTGTAGTAATCTTACTGTCTGTTCTCCCCTGTCTGTTTTGGTCTGTTTTTAAGATTTCAGGTCTTTGGCAATCTCACAGAAATTTGAGACAGGAACTTCTAAGCCACAACAAAAGATTACTTTTGAAGACTTCTAGTGCTGACATGTCAGCTGTGAAAAATATGTCCACCTAAAATGCTAGTGTCTGCTTTATAACCTCTTACCCCTCTTTTCTGCAGTTTATTTTAAAATGCTACGTGAATATCAGTATAAGTCGGCTGGTGGTTTTCATAGCTGCTGCTCACTGGGCTGTGCAGTAAGTGCTAGATTGCGTGGTGATCCATAGCTCAGTATTGTGTGACTCCCAGTGTCTGAAACAGCATCACAGGAACCAGCAGCGACCCTCGGTGCCAGGCAATGCACTATGGCGAACAGCCTGCGGGCTCAGTGCCCTCAGTGGCAAATTCCTGCCTTGGTGAACGCTAACAGAGAATGAGATCAAGCTTCTTTGTTGGTAAAGGCATTTCCCATAGATGGAAATTAAAGAACAGTGTAAGTGAGATAGGTCAAAGATGTATGAAAAAGATTAAGGAAGGCAGGAATAATAAGATAGTATGATGACATTTATCTCACTCACATAAGTATTTCTTTTCATACCCCTGTCTCACTTTTACTTTGCTCCTTCTTCCCTGCTCTCTGTCAGTCATGCACATCTTACAGCACCCACCGTCACTCATCACTCATCACTCTTGCCCTCTTAATTCCCCCAATTCATCTCTCATCCCCTCTCCTTTCTAATTTTCTACCTTCAGGGACTCTTACTACCCGAATTTTTAGCTAACTCTTCTCTATGCTTTACACTGGTTAGTTGGGACATTAGGCTTCCTTCATGGAGGTCTGTGGTTAGAGATTTGTAACTACATTTGGGATTCAGGGATTTTTTAAATGTCTGGGTGGTTTGGATTTGTATCAGGTTTTTGAAGTCTGTGGAACTTTTTGAACAGCCTGCATAGTGGCTTTAATTCTTTGGAATAAAAACATACTGTAAATAGACACACATCATGAAATTATTTCATCCAATAGTGTTGTCTATACCAGACCCACAATGAGGTGGACACTTCATATAATTGAAAAGATCTGCATGGCCCCCTATACAGTGTGTGCCATGGTTTGGAGTCTCGAGAGCGATCTGCACAATGACGTATTTTAAAACACACCGCACCCTATGGATGTATCACTGTGTGTTATTCAGACTGGAATATATATATAAGAGTTTGCAGCAAGTGCGTCTCTAATCAGGCCCGGCCGGAACCGATCGCGGACCCACGCCCAACCAGAACTCACCATGTGTCAGACCTGCGCCCTGTCAGAGCCATCGGGTTCTCGGACCCATGTCCAGCCAGAAACTACCAGGTATCTGACCCGTGCCAGGTCAGACCTGACTATCTCAGACTCACTCCCAGCCAGAACCAACCACACTTACGGAACACACATTCGCAGTTTCTGCGAATTTTGTAGTTGTTTTATTAATATCTCTTTTTGTAGGTAAGGTACACGTATGAAGTAATGTACAAATATTTAGTAAAAGTATGGCCAATTTGTATATTGTACTTTCATATGTTTGGACTGTTCAAATCTAAAATGATTACTAAATAATATAATTAAGACTGCATCATTAGTGACAGTTTATAAAGTTGATGTTTATATTAATGGAGGTCATTTACACGTGATTCGTTGCAATGAACAATGTAGTGAAGCAGACTTTCGGGTGAATGCATTTTAATATATACATTTCTTACAAACATTAGGGGATGAAATGAAAGATTTCCTAATTTTTGTGAGCAGTATATATAAAATGCATCAAATTTAGCTAGTGTTGGGCAGAGGTGGGATTGAGCCCTGGACCAAAGTACAGTACCTTAACCACTTCCCCACCACAATACCAACCTTTACAGTATTATAATGCTAATTATATCCATTTGCAAGTACAATATGTTACATAACATGTCCCAATTTCCTAGGAAAGAGGATCAGAAGAATCAGTGTATCAAAGAATATGGAGGTTAATTCCACACTCAGGATCTTATATTGTGTTGTGTTATATGTTATATCTCATCTCATCTCATCTCATCTCATCTCATCTCATCTCATGAACACTCAACCTCTTCTATTTTATGGCGATCCTTCTACTCTAAAGCATAAGTAAAGCTAGTGGTACTTCTCTCAAGTCATTTCTCATTCTCATTACAGTATCGCCTGCCAAGGCTATGCTAACTGCACCAATTTGCATTGCCATCTTCCAGCCCCACCTGTTTTGCACAGCAAAGCGGAGTGCATAAGTCTAGTATGACCATAACAGCAGATAAATTACTTGACCTAGAGGCTGTATTTGACTTATAGTTTTGGAAATTACAGGCTGGCAAGGTTTTAACAAAAACAGAAAAGGATGAGAGTCTTGGGTGACTTCTTCAGGAAATCACCATCATGTAGCCTCACATTCAAAGCTATGTATCAACACCACAGTGTTGTATCCAGACCGGTCCAGACCACATAACCAAACACTTGGATACAATACTAAAACATGATACCACAGTTAAAGCAAACATACTGTGTTTCTTAAATATTTTGAAAACACTGAGAATGTCTATGGTGTAACTAGAAAAAAAAATATTATGTAGCTCTATGTTAACAAATTTGATGTAAATCTATATAAAACAACGTATGTTTTCAGTACTATGCATCCAAGTGTTGGAACAATGTAAGCATCAAGTTTTCAGTTCAGAAGTACTTAGTTATAAAAATGGAGTGAGAAAATCCTATTTACCATAACAAAAAACAACTACTTCAGATATGTATCCGAGAGGTTAATTCAACACTTAGTATTATGTTTCACCAGCTTCCATGGGCATTCTATTACTGACTGTTTTACTAAGTCTTCAAGAATGGCTCCTAATGGAATCACATTACCCTGATATGCATGACAAATTTAATATTTCAATTATGTCAGATAGCTTTTTATACAGCTATAATTTTTTAGCGTGTACATGCACTCAGTGCTCATATCAACTGCTGCGAAGCAAGCAAGGGTCGTTACACCCAAGTTTAAGGTATCATTGCCAGGGCAGTAATGAAGATGAACCAGTAAAGTAGAGATTTAAGGACAGAATCCAGACCTAGTGTGCTTCTGATTGGTGGTTTTGGTTCATTTGGGGTAGGCCTTGAGGTCGGACTGAAAGGTCATGGAGCAGGTGAAGTCTGACTAATGGAAAACAGTAGAAGTGATCGATGTGGAGAGAGGAACATAATTAATTTCAATAGAGAGAAAACAGGAAAGATTGGGACAAAAAGGAGGAGGGGGATGCTCAGGGTCACACATGTGTTTGCCATGTGTACAGAACAGTAATGTAATGATCTCAGTAGGCAACCAAGTGTGTGACATATATAAGCATTCTGGCTATGGGACAATTTAAATAAATGGGCAATTTCCTCCTCTGGAAATTTAGAGTTACCTTGAACTCTAAAACAACATTTCGTTAATGATTATCTCATCTTGAATGGCTGATTTCAATTAGCATGTTTAGGAAAAATGTATTGACACAATGGTAAATTTAAGACCAGATCCTCAATACATCTTTAGGAAAGATACCATAACACATGAGCTCAGTTTGTGATCTCATGCGTGTGGCATTATGGTCTAAGTTAGCAAGTATTAGTTCAGTGGTATTATAACAGTTTCAGCAGAAGACACACAGATATATAGATTTGCATGTGTATGCAGATGGTTGTTTTCTCCTGGTAAGAGAACAGATTTTCTAAATTTGCTAAATTAAAGAGATTATCCTGTGTATGGGTGGGGGTTAGGGGGTAAACCTAGGTATAACACGTTTCAACAAACTTTAGTGCATATTTGATCAATTTGGCAGGTTTTAGTGGTTGATTCAATTATTTAAGGCTAATTAAAGAATGCAGAAATAGAACATCTGACAAAAGTTAGTACACCCTTCACATTTTTGTGACTATTGTACTGTATCTTTTCATGGGACAACACTGAAGGTACGACACTTTAATACAATGTAAAGTAGTCAGTCTACAGCTTATATAACAGTGTATATGTTCCCATGCCCCCAAAACTCAAAAATAGCCATTAATGTCTAAACACTCTAAGTGTCAATATTTCTGTGGCCACCCTTATTTTCCAGCACTGCTTTAACTCTCTTGGGCATGGAGTTCACTAGAGCTTCACAGGTTGCCACTGGAAACCTCCTCCACTTCTCCATGACGACATCACCTTCCGTTTAAGAATGCCCCACAGATGCTTAAGCCTGAAGACATGCTTGACCTTTACCCTCAGTTTCTTTAGTGCAATGACCATCTTGGACGTGTGCTTGGGGTTGTTATGATGTTGGAATACTGCCCTGTGGCCCAGTTTCTGAAATGAGGGGATCATGATCTGCTTCAGTATGTCACAGTACATGTTGGCATTCATTGTTTCACTCAATAAATTGTAGCTCCAAACAGCTGGCAGCACTCATGCAGCACCAAACCATGACATTCCCACCACCATGCTTGACTGTCAGCAAGACACACTTGTCTTTGTACTCCTCACCTGGTTTCCAACACACACGCTTGACAAACTTGAACCAAATAAGTTTATAAGACCACAGGAAATGGTTCCAGTAATCCATGTTCTTAATCTGCTTGTCTTTAGCAAACTGTTTGTGGGTTTGAGAACAGACATCTTGAGAAGAGGCCTCCTTGTGGGATGACATCCTCTGCAGCACTTCTTGGGATGATTAGCCTCTGCAGCACTCCTAGGTCTATTTTCAAAAGCCAACCTCTGGATATGATGCTGAGCACGTTTATGTGGAGCAACAATTCTTTATTTCAAATCCTTAGAGAGTTTTTTGTCATAAACTGCTATGTTGAACTTCCAGTGACCAGTATGAGGGAGTGTGAGAGCGATAACACCAAATTTAACACACCTGCTTCCCATTCACACCTTAGACCTTGTAACGCTAACAAGTCACTTAGGAGTGTACTCACATTTTTTTGCTAACGGTTGAGACATTAATATCTGTGTACTAAGTTATTTTGAGGTTATACAAGCTGTGGACTGACTACTTTACATTGTATCAAAGTGTCATATCTTTAGTGTTGTCCCATAAACAGATATAAAAATGGTGAGGTGTCTTCGCTTTTGTGAGATACTTTATTTCACCTCCTCTTGGTAATCAGAAATGTATTTTTGTCTTCTGAGGGGGGATCTACAGAGGTCTATGGGATTGTGGTAGCCTAGCGGTTATGGCACTGGACTCTGGACCAGAAGTTGGGTCCTTGAGCAAGACCCTTAACCAACAATTGCTTGGATTATAAGACTGTTTGAGTTGTAAGTCGCTCTGGATAAGAGCATATGCTAAATGACATAAATGTAAAATGTAAATGTATTTGTCATTGAGTCCTACTGTACTATTTGGATGACATCCTGGACTGTAGTGATATCATATTTTAAAAGTGTCTCTAAGAAAATATCTGGCTTAGGCTTTTTAAATGTCCTGCTATATTTTAACATATAACACATTGTTTTCGTGGTTAATTTTGAGTTTGTTTTTAAAAAAGATTATTAACTTTACGGTCAGATGTTAATATACTGCTCACAATTCTTCTGCTCACAGTGTAGTTCTATAAAGTAAGTTTACTGAAAACTTCGTTTACATATTAACCTGTATTTTAGCTTGCAGTTGTTATGCTAGACATGAGTTGAGATTTTGTATGTCTGGCTATCATTAATGCTTTTTTCAGTAAAGCTTGTAATTTTCTCTGATTTATTTAATAGAATCCCATCCAGAATGGGATTGGGAAGAATCCCAATCATGTGTATAAATGCGACAGTCTGTGTAATAAATACAAAGGAATCAATTTGCTTCAAAGTATACTAATGTATTTTGGGCTGAAATATAAACACTTTTAATTAAATGAATACACTAGTTGTGTTGTTAGTGATGGTGCTGTGTTATATTGTTGGGATGTAACCAAGTAGCCAATAGTTCAGTATCAGACTTTCAATAATTACTGTATATCACAATCTGGGAAGTTAATTGAATTTACTTAAAATATACATTGTTAACTGTGGCCTTATATAGATCGCAATAGCATATAGGTAAAATTAACATCCTATAAAAAAACAATATTACAATTTTCGATTTCAGTACCTAAGTAAGTAACTATGTTAGCTCGCTGGCCTAGCATACAGAATTTGCAAATGTAGAGATCTGGAATGTTTTCAGAGATAGCCATATTGTCTTGTAATTTTGATATTGAGTGTTAATTGGTTCAAATCTGCAGAGCCTCAGTAGTGATATCACTGTTCATGAGCTGATTCGTACTTAAAAGAAAAAATGTACATTTTGTACAGGGTTAACAAGTTTGACCCTCAAACTAAGTCTATGTAATTATAATCAGCCACCAACTGTAAAGCACCATATCATTTTACTGCTTATTGTGTGATAATGCATAACATGCAGTGGACTCTCCCTGTGTGTGTGTGTGTGTGTGTGTGTGTGTGTGTGTGTGTGTGTGTGTGTGATTCTCCCTCTGTGTGTGTCCCAGAATGGCACACTACTCCCATTTTGATGTCACCATAGGATCGGCGTTCCTATCAGCATGGTTTCCTGTTCTTTAACCCTGGGGGCACCGGAGACAAGGGAGAGGCTTAGCTGGCTCCCTACTTAACGCACTCATTAACCTGGTGGTTATTTGCCTATCAGTCATCTGTGTGGCAAAAAAGCTAGTTAAATACAAATTATGCACACATGAATGGTGAGTTTGATCAGATCATTTGATCATGATAGCATGACATTCATTACAAAATGTCTTAATTATTTTTTAAATGTATGTCTCTTTGTCTCTCTCTGTTTCTCTGTCTATCTCACTGTCTCTGTTTCTCTCTCTGATTCTCTGGCTGGGTGACTGGGTTTTTCGCTGTGTCCTTAATTTGCACAGTGTAAGCCTAAACCTTCATGCTCATGTTCAGCAAGTCAATGTGTATGTGTATAGGTAAGGAAAATGAGAATGGGAACTCAGAGTCTGTATAACTATGTGGTTAAACTACACTGCCTAGTCAGACGATCTTCATTCTTGAATAAACCATAAACCACAGCACACTTACAGTCACAATGGTACGAGAATTTTATGGGTGTGTGTGCTTTTAACTTTTCCCATTGGCATCTGGATCGTTACACTATATACAATTACAATGTAAGGCAAACAGTGCAGTTATGCACTCCCGTTGATGAATAGAGTAAACAGTATAAACAATGACAAAGTAAGTCTTTCAAATAACCACAGAAGTAGAAATGTATCTACTGTGTATAGCGAATTTGCAACACATGAGATTTACATTTTATATGAAGAATACTGACGAGGACGTAAGATCAAAACCATTTACTGATAATGATGCTCAAAACGTTTCACATGTAAACAATGTAGGCAAAATTAATCTCAGAGTTCTAATTTAGGATAGATGAAATCATTGGTGGCTGTTTTTGAAATAGGGGTTCATAATTGTGAAAGAAGAAAAAACCCACATAAAAAAAGCTAATTTTTCTGAAAAGTGGAATATACTCAACAGAAGGGTAAGGCAGCAAATAAAGTGCTTTACTACCCACATCTGCTTACTTTTAACACACACACAATCGCTATTTAATATGCTGTATAGATGCCTGAGTCACACAATGATCTAGTATGCCAACCCACCACTGCAAGGACCCAGAAATACATTATTTGACTGTGCCTGATGTAGCGTAGGCCATGCTTGGGCTCATCCCCTGGAACCTCATCCCTGCAGACTGCTATCAGTTCTGTGTGCAGTCCCAATTTCAATGAAGTTGGGAAGTTTTGTGAAACATAAATAAAAACAGAATATGATTTTTTTTGCAAATTTTCAACCCATATTCTATTGAATACCCTTCAAAGACAATATATTTAATGTTCAACTTCAATGTAAACTTTTGCAAATATTCACTTGTTTTGAATTTGATACTTTCAACACACTCCAAAAAAGTTGGCACAGGGGCATGTTTACCACTGTATTACATCACCTTTTCTTTTAATAACAGTCAATACGTGTTTTGGAACTAAGAACACTAATTGTTAAAGCTTAGTAGGTGGAATTCTTTCCCATTTTTGTACAACAGTCCGGGGTCTCCGTTGGCATATCTTGCACTTCAAAATGCACCACACATTTTCAATGGGAGAAGGTCTGGACTGCAGGCTGGCCAGTCTAGTACCCACACTCTTTTACTACGAAGCCGCGCTGTTGTAACATGGGCAGAATGTGGCTTGGCATTGTCTTGCTGAAATAAGCAGGGACGTCCCTGAAAAAGATGTTGCTTGGATGGCAGCATATGTTGCTCCAAAACCTGTACCTTTCAGCATTAATGGTCCCTTCACAGCAGTGGCGATTGCTCTAAGACTGCAAGGGAAGCTCAGCTTCCCCTAAAATGTAAAAAAATAAGTGATCAAATAT
>JAUZSU010189954.1:0-12125 GCA_034780255.1 Parotocinclus maculicauda
TTCCAGTTTATAGGGCCTCTGTTCTTTGGGTTAGTTCCAGTTTATAGGGCCTCTGTTCTTTGGGTTAGTTCCAGTTTATAGGGCCTCTGTTCTTTGGGTTAGTTCCAGTTTGTAGGGCCTCTGTTATTTGGGTTAGTTCCAGTTTGTAGGGCCTCTGTTCTTTGGGCTAGTTCAAGTTTGTAGGGTCTCTGTTTTTTGATTAGTCCCAGTTTGTAGGGTCTCTGTTCTTTTAATTTTTATGAGCAATATATTTTAAACTTTAGAGCGATGCAGGTCTTTTAAAACAATGTTTATTGTTATATGATGTAGTGTTCTGTTATGGCTGACTGAACTGGTTAGAACAGCAGAAACAAGTGTTGTCATGTGATGTTTGTTATTCTTTCACCAGCCAAACAGAATTGTTAAGAGTTTGTTTCCTTTTGTTTAAGGTAAGGACGCATTATGGGCCTGGATTCCTCCACTAAGGACAAGTAGTGGATGTTACACAAAGCAGAGACACGGCTCATCCGGACTCTAAAGGAATAAGATCATTTTTATTTTCCTATTGAAAGAAGAGTTTCTCCCCTTGCTTCTGATACGCTGAGATGAAAACTGCGATCTTGTTTTCCAGCTTTGTGTTTATAGCTAAATTGCCAAAACACTCATCACAGAACACTGGGGATGTGGACAAGCAAGCACTTTATATAAATTACTGCTTACTGTTCCCTTACTGAATCACAGCAGTGTGTGGAACGTTTTCTTTTTTTTTGCCGTCAGTCTTAAAGGCTTTGCATCGACACAGACGTGGTGACATTACGGCGAACACACCGACTCTAGTGTGTGTGCATGGAATTGATTTGAATCTCTGAACTGGATGTTCGATTTGAAGTGGAATCCCATGGAAGCCACTATCATGCTTATCATGTAATGCCTGCTTTAAACCAGCTGGAGCTCCTTGGTTTCTGACGTGACACGTCTACTGCATCCGAGGCGTCTGAGTTGCTGATCTGTTACTATTGGACACGTTTCTTCATTCTTCAGAATGGCGGGAAAGGATTACACCCACCTCTTCAAACTGCTCATCATTGGCGATTCCAGTCAGTCCTTTCTTACTGTTATTCTGTCTAAAACTCCTCAACTGTTTTCTTTTCTAGCGCTCAGTTATCAGATGTGTATCTTTGTGATGTTTACACTTTATATCGCTCATTAGTAGACATTTCCCCATGTTACGTTACACTGACAGTCAGTACAGAAATTAGCTAGTTAATGGTTGGGCACGTGCATGGACTGCACTGGCTTACAATGGTTCTTTTTTGTTAATTAAGTTTATAAATAGCATGCCAAGAAGGGTTTAAGAATGACATGAATTCAGTGTAGCTTTTGCAGAGCTAACACCATGTACTGATGTACTTAATTTATGGCACCATTTAGATGATTTTACAAGGTGTAACCCAAACACTTAACCCAAGGGCTAATGCAGTTTTGGGTATTGTACCCTCATCTTTCTTGTCAGCAGTCAAGTGTCTTAACTTGTGATGGATCGATTCACATTTCTTCAGTTCCGATCCAATTCGATTTCAGCACAACTACCGATACAGGTTACAATACAGGAGGGTTTTTGTACTTCATTATTACGATTATTATTGTTGGTACTGTGTAAGGTTGGATATCATTTGCATTTATTCATTTAATAAGATTCTTCTTATTTCATATTTTGGAGATGGCTGAGAGACAATAAGAGTGAGAAGTTTTATATGTTTACTTTTAGCTTTAATCGATTTTAGCGCATGCGAACGGATTTTACAATTAGTTTTACTATCCAAGCTATTTTGCTTTAAGGTTGTCCTTGCGCCAGGACCAGTGGCAGCTGTGTGTAGGTGGGATTTCAAACTTGGACTTTCTTGTCCACAATGGGATACATTAAACTGCTGCTGCACCCTTGTCACGTTATTTATGTTGACGAATAACTGTAGATCTTCCATGTGAACACGGGCATCGTTTATCCTAAAACACACCAACATCAGTCCTGTTGTTTTGATCATACAGGGGGGAGATTTATACAGGGCACTGTATCGAAAATGAAATGCAACAGTTGCAGGCTGCAAACACAAACTCGTGGCCAGTTGCGGCAGTATTTTGTGTACTGAATTGAGTTCTTGTACCCGCAAGCTTCCCCTTTTCTGCATTGTCTGTGTTTATGCTTTTATGCCTTATCGTCTCCAATTACTGTAATGATGTTCCCGACCGACACCTACAAACCTACGGAAAGATGAACTGAAACCAGCAGATGTGCTTTCGACCAGTTCTGGGTGCAACATTATCTGAGGCTTCTCTATAGGGGCCCAAATGAAAGGTTCAGCTCAACAGCTCGTGTGTCGATCATTAGCTGTTTAACGGGAGTTTAGACAGATTAGATGACATTTTAACTTTCTCTACAACCTTCAGTTAAGCGCAGTTAAATCAAAAAATGAGATCTAGAGCGTTCGGTCAGGTTAACTAATTTAAAAAGAACAAGGTTAAAGGTCTGAATATTTTAGTTTTTTGTCTTTTGACATTTTATCCCTGCTTTTCTTGCTCAGGGTTACAGAGACACTGATGCTTAGCACCACCGCTAAACCGTGACTGTTCATTTGTAATGTCTCATGATGACATCGGATTTTCAGCAGCTCTGAAGATTTGCTTCGAGAGCACCAGTTTTGATAATGCGTTTTTCTTTTGCTCCGATTGAATTTCTCTGTTTATATAGAGCAGTCTAAAATTATAATATCAGGATTCAGGTACAATAAGGTGCCACAACTTAACCAAATGTATAATAAAAAGATTATTTGTTGCTCACACATTTATTTCAAGGCACAGAATGTGTGTTTCATACAGCAGCAAGTAAAGACGTGTTAGTGGTACTGATTAAATGCATTTTTTTTATTGTCTGTGGATTTACAGGGTGAGTCAGAAGACACAGGACATGTCACGTGCTGCATCGTGGACTTTTCCCAAAGGTTTCCAAAACCATTGTTGAGTTTATTTGGTTGGTAGCGGTTCTTCAGACGATTACTACATTTTTTTGTCGTCCACAGTCCCGGATTCTCTGAATTTCGCTATGAGGGATGTAACAGGATGTAAAATTGCTGATATTTCTGGGTTTCGGTTGTTAAAGTGCGTTGCTATCATACAGCAGCTACATTCGCAGGATATCAGAATCATCAATTCCAGTTTGTTACTTGTGAACAACAAAATATTTAAATTTCTGTGTTGATAACTGTTGAACCACAAGAGATATTGCAATTTTTGTTGCACCAGTCTATTTCTGAGACAATTCTGATCTTCTTTGAAATGCTACATGACCACCTTATTATTAGAAAAACCTGCCCTTGTTTGGCACCTTTCAAGATGGCGACCATGTTATGGACATAGCTTTAAAGATAGACCCCCTCACCCATTACTTACTGTGGTATTCAGATAGGTAATTTTCCCCTTTTGTTTCTGAAATAGAAGGGTGTCCTGTGACTTTTGACTCACCCTGTAGTTTAAGCTGACTCACTGAGCTGTACCTGCACTTCATAACTTTCTGTTGCTTATGTAACCAGAGGTCTGTAAGGACTTAAATGGGAGAAGAATGAGCTGACCCATAAACCTGCACTCTGTCTTTGTGTTGCAGATGTTGGGAAGAGCAGTTTACTGCTGCGATTTGCAGACAACTCCTTCTCCGGTGGGTCTGTGTGTGTGCGTGTGTGTGCGCGTGCGGTGTGCGTCTGCGTGCGTGCTTGTATGTGAAAGTAAAGTAGCGCCAAACTTGCATCTGTCTGACATTTTGTTTTTCCCTTGAACAATTAAGAAGAAGATATGGAAACACTTTCTCATGATAGACATTTTAAAAACATCTCACTCAACTACAGCTCATGCGTGCCACCAAATCCACACCCGAAATGTTATTCATGATAAAACGCTTCCTTTCTGTAATTCTACACCATCACAATCATCCAAACGACAACCTAAAGGGACGAACCAAGCCCTGCCCTACATCTAAAGCCAGAACATATTCAGACATGATAAGAGCCCTGGCAGCTGACATGGAGTTAACAATCAAACAAGCAACCAACCCTGTCCCTGTCACAAATTAGTTTTAATGTAGTACTGAACATTTTACATCTGTTACGAAATGAACGATTATTGATTCATTCTTTATTCAGGTACGAGTTAGAATGACAAATGCAGTTGGTCAGTGTTCTTAAAGCACTGACGATATCCGTGATACAAGCATATTGTCTATCACGATAATAAAACTTTTCACAATATGAAGAAATAGTATCATATTGCCCATCCCTACCTTAATGGCAAGGTTTGTACTGTAAAATATGTTAAAGTTAAAGCTGTGTGGTTTTTTTTTTGTTTGGTTTTTTTTACATAAGTGTGCATGTTGTTGTGATTTAAAAATAATTCATTTTTGTGAGCATTATATTTCGGTTTATTTATTTAATATTTGAATCAACTGGAATCATGGCACTCAATCAGTTAAAATGACAATTGTATAATAATAATGAAAAAGGTCACATTTTAGTTTTAAACTAAAAGCAAGTTCTTTAAAAAGTAGACAATTTATTGCAAACCTCAAGACATTTTAGATAACGCCACGTGAAAAGTAGAAAATCTGGTAAACAGATTCAAAATATTGCCATGTGCAGTCATTTTAACGAGCTGCTTAAACCCACTCTGCTCTGGCTATGGTTGTGAGGAGTCTGCATGTGCTCCCTGTGTCTGCATGGGTTTACTCCAGGTACTTTGGTTTTGTCCCACAGTCCAAAGACATGCGTGTTGGGTTAATTGGTGTCTCGAAAGTGTGTGAGTGTGTGTGTCCTACGATGGATTGGCATCCCGTCTAGGGTTGTTCCTGCCCTTGTGCCCAGAGTTGCCAGGTGGGCACTGGCTGGCCCACGACCCCGTGTGAATTAAGCGAAAGATAATGGATGGATTAAGCTGCTTGGTGTTGCTGCCATGTACCTGACTGGACAGGGCAGAGTCACGTGATTACACAGGGGCACTGTTTTTATGAGGATTTTTTTAATGTGCACGGTGGAAAAAGTATTAACTAAATTAAAATACAACCCAAATACCAAACTCTGGTGGGACTACATCAGTTAAATGTTTAATCAATGTTGATATATTTTCGATTAATTGCCCCGCCCAGTTAATTGTGAATCGTTTGTTCTTATTCCGTTGGTCACATTTAGACGCCGTGTTATAACTCGGATTGCTCTTGTCCCCTGTAGGTAGCTACATAACCACGATCGGTGTGGATTTTAAAATCCGGACAGTGGATATCAACGGAGAGAGAGTAAAACTGCAAATCTGGGACACAGCAGGGCAGGAAAGATTCAGAACGATCACTTCCACGTAGGCACTTCACACAAAACCACAGCACACAAAGGTCATACTAACTCGTACAGAGCCTTATCCAAACCTTGCATATTTGTTTCTCCTCCTACGCAGGTATTACCGGAACACCCACGGCGTCATTATTGTTTATGACGTCACCAATTCAGAGTCGTTCGTTAATGTTAAGAGGTGGCTGAGTGAGATATCGCAGAACTGTGATAACGTCTGTAAGATATTAGGTGAGTGTTCTGATGGGGTCCTTTAATACGCACCTTTAAAATCAAAGGGGAGGGGGTGGATTGGATGGTTATGTTCACATTGTTTGTATTAGTTTAGTTAAGAGTTTTCACCTTGATCACATACTCTTTGTGATTAGCTTATGGTTGCAGGTTAAGCAGCTGTGTATGAAGTGTTAGAACAATCTGAGACTTTTACCCTTGTGTTGACCATGGTGAACATGTGCGTGCACACAAACTAATTCCAATGATAACAGATTATGTAATCTCTATGTAACCTACAGCTACAGCTGTTATTAGTAATATTGTAGAATGCCTTTTTTTTTCCTCTTTTTTAAATGGTACAGATGGTTTTCATTTTCCACTGGCACTCCACTCCGTCCTGGGTCTTATGCTATGTCATAATCTCCAATCGATTAGACATTTTGTCAAAACGTTCATCACTGTAGCAACTGTAGTAAATATGTAAAGTTAAGTCTCTGTTTGGGCAAAGGCTGTCTTTGTCTGTATGGCTGTCACAGTAAATACAAGTTCCAAACATGTCTCCCTCTGCAAAATGGAGGAATACCATTAAACCCAGCTCTCCAAAAATGTATCAAACAAGAAATGGTAATAATGGTGGTGGACATTTCTTCCTTGGCCTCATTTAGCTAAACTGTTGAAATTTTGTTGGTCATTTTGACGTTTACCTTGTGAACTCTTACAGCCTGAGGCTAGTGTGAGTCCATCGCAAGGTTAAGAAAACTTAGACTCGGTCCCAGATGTTTGTTCTGCTTAAAGATAACCTGTTCAGGAGGACTAAGTACTAAACCTTGTCTCGCGATTTCTTTCTTTGTGATTTCCCAGTTGGGAACAAAAATGACGACCTCCTCAAGAAGCAAGTGACCACCCAGGATGCCATGCACTTTGGTGAATCGGTAGGCGTTCGGGTATTCGAGACCAGTGCAAAAGAAAATATCAATGTGGAAGAGGTAATTCTGTTTAAAGCCATCTTTCTTTTATACGGTGAGAAAAAGGATTATCTAAGGCGCCACATCGTTGGCACATCGCACAACGATTCCCTGTCCAGCTCAACATCCTAGGTTTAGTCATTTAATTATATCCCGTTACTATGGATGCAATAAGGCAACCAATAATCCCTAAGCCCTGTGCATATTCCATGATGCAGCCTGTGCAGCTGAGGGTTTAAGATCTCTAAGCATTTTCTGTTTACTTTTCTTAAATAAATCATTCATCATCAATTATATCGTGTCAGCATAATGTTTTACCCATGACTTTAATTAACTGTTCTCTGTATGAATGTAATTAAAAGCTCTTTAGTGAATTTAGTTTTATGGCTGCATTGTGATTTATTTATTTTTTTAAATTATTATTATTTTGTTGGCCCTTCTGCTCAGATGTTCATGGCGTTTACCCACATGGTCTTGCGGGCCAAGAAGCAGAGCCAGAACCGAGCCGAAAAAGAACGAGAACGGGAGAAGGACACGGTTCACATCAACGCTCACAGGGATCGAGACCGGCGGAAGAGAGGCAAGAAGTGCTGCTGAGCGAGAGGAAGTGAGAGGGCATGAAAACGGAGCGCCGCAGTCGCCCTGGCACAGATCCCACATTAGAACTCGTTCTGCTTAACTTTGCACTGAGATAGAGGAACGGAGATCAGAACTGGAAGCCACTGTCAAGTGCCCAAATGTTTTACGTGTACCCGTCCATGTCATTTTATTACTAAATGGGAGCTGTTCCGTCTGTGGTATTACACTGTCTTAAAAAAAAAACATAACTAATCAACGAGAAGCATTAACATGCGTGAGGAGTTTTGCTGCGATTATTTTATGTTCAATAAACAAGAGTATTGATGAGCCAAGTCATGTGTTCAAATTAATAATGAGCAATAAAAACTGTTAGAAACGCAGTATAGTTTGGTCTCTGTGCCCTTCATTTCATGGACATTGTATGTTTACTGTTTGTTCACTTTAATATTTCAAACACTGTTTGAAGACCCATTTATTACACACACACACACACACACACACACACACACACAATTCTTTATCTCTCTCCATCTCTTTCTCCGTCTCTCTCTCTCTCTCTAAAAAAACAACCATAACAGTTTCATAAGTGTATTCTTGTTTAAATTCCTGATTATTAGGAATGGATTGTTACTGAGGTCTCAAAGCACTTTTTTAACTTAAATCAGGGTGTCTGCTAAATACTGTGAATGTAAATGTGCTATTTACCTTAACAAATGGTGATAAATGAGTCCACTACATATCCCATGGTTAAAATGTCAAGCATTCATACATGCAGTGTTATTACACTATGATATTATTACTGTGTTATTGTTGTTATTATTATATGGTCTGGAACTGGTATCAGAAGAACAGCCTGGAGAGAAAACAGATCGTTATGCCCTGTTTAATGTAACATTCCAATCAATGTCTGTTTACTATACCAACTGAGGTCTTAAAGTTGAAATAAATAAAAATAGGTCTTTTTACATCCAAATGTGGTTGTGAACAACTAGTCATCTCGGGCAGCACAGTGGCTCGGTGGGTAGCACCGCTGCCTCACAATAAGAAGGTCCTGGGTTCAATCTTAGGGTGGAGAGACCTGGGTCCTTTCTGTGTGAAGTCTGCATGTCGTCCTCGTGTCTGTGTGGGTTTGGACTAGAGGCTGTTTTAACTCTGTTGATGTGTTTAGATACTTTTTAGTGCGAGTTATTTGTGTTTATATTATGTTTAAGGCTTCCAACTGTTTATTTGTACCAAGCTGTAAGCAGAGCGTCTGACGTACTTGCACATCATTGCACAGTTTTTTTGTGAAAATACTAAATATTTTAAAAATTGGGAAGAGCTAGGGTAGAGTGCCAGTGGCAAAGAAAAAAATCCCTAAACATTATAAGTATGAACACTTGGGAGAACCTTGGAACAGGACCAAACATTTTGGAGCAATTTAAAGAATTAGAATTGTTCACTTGCTCACATACCTGTTTGAACCATGTCATGGGTGCAAGATGGAAACTTGAAACAGCGTGCCAGTTGATTGCTGGGCATGTGCACATGTACATGTTGGGATACTGCAGATGCCACTTGACCCATGCAAAGAGACAACGTGCAAAGGCCAGGCCAGGACTCGGACCTGTACTCGGCGGCAGTATAGTGAAGGTGCTAATATTGAAAATAACTTTCTTTGTTTAAGCCTGGACAGGACTTATAGGACATCGGGCACATGCACTCACACACTAGTGACACCTAGCAACCTAACCTAACAAGCATGTATTTGGACTGTAGAAGGAAACCGGCGTAAACCAGGGAGAACATGCAAACTTCACATAGAAAGGACCCAGCCAACCTCTCCTGGGGATTGAACCCATGACCTTTTTTCTGTGAGGCGGCTGTGATACCCACACAGGTGCCTCTCTATAAAAAATATGAAGTGATTCGAATTATATGTACATTTTGTTCCATATTAGGGGACATGATCTGACTTTAAATCGAATATTTCACAATTACGACTGATCAACACGAATACAGGTGGAGTCGCAATACAGGTAGTGAATAAGAGCTGAGATTCAATCGGTCGTGACGTAAACAGAGGGGTTAAATATGGCTACCGAGAGCGAGTGAGTATTTTCGGGTTTCTTTTTGTAAAGCTGTTTAATTTGAACATATGATACTGGCAGTTTCTGTTTCAAAAGGGCGAGCTGTAACGTGTTTGTAGAGCGTTACGTGTCAGCCTGACGCATGCTAACATTGCTAGCGGTTTAGCCTTGCTGGTCTGTGTTATACGTGTTATATTTATATGGTACCAACTAATTCACTCAGTGAATCAAATAAAACTGTGAGGATAAAAGGAACCAAATGTATGGCCCCGTGATAAAGTTAACTTAAACAAATGAACTGCAAAGCCGTGTGAAAAGCTTACCGAACACACACATGTGGTACTGACAGTAAATTTAGGGTGAAGTGGAACTATGCCCTCAGGGTTCTTTCAGATTTCCCATTCATCTAACACAGTACCGTGCCACCCCAGTTATTCAAGTCCTGGAGATTTCCAGGCGGTCACTGTGCCTGTGCTCGGTTATGGGATAATCTCCTGCAATCGGAACAGTGACCCCTACCGAATTCTACACTGGACTAGCGTCTAGGTTTGGGTTCTCCAAGTATAAGTGCTGGATCCCCTGTGACCCTGACCGGGATAAAGCATGTGTAGAATCACTGTAGGAACCTGCTGGAATTACTTCAGAACTGAGGCAAAGTGTGTTCCGAAACAAGACAGGATTATAAACCACCAAAATCACCATAGACACATACAGCAGCTACAGATTTGTGTTGTGCTGTATTTATTTATTGTAAGGGTAGCCTGGTAACAGGGCTTCTGTAATAATCTTGTAAACATTATTTGTATATAATTATAAACCGTAATCCTGTAAACGTGATGCCATTCGCTCTGAGTGCTCGTCAGTGCTGTTTACACAGAGTCAAGTTAATAAAGAGCTCGCCTTTAAACGACCCTTAAGCTAGATCAAGATGTTTCTTTGGTCCCGGTGTATAACTGCAGCTCTTGGTTTCCTAAAGTGCCTTGTGTGAGATTGAGGTTCTGCAATCCATCTACCTGGATGAACTGACAGTCATACACAGAGCTGATGGGTAAAGCTTTTCTTTAGCTCCTCTAACATAACTCCATGCAGCAGATGATGTGAGGTTTAAAGATCTGTCTGTTTTGGTAGGGGTTGGACGGTGAGCATTCTCCTTCACCCCTCCACTGGAGAAGACTGCCTGGCTCAGTTTGTTCGCCTCACGCTCACACTGGACCTGGATCCAGAGGTCTGTATGTAAACGTTGGTTAAAGTGGAAAAAGGAAGGTGGTAGAACTGTACAGTTACTACCAAAATGATTTACTTCCGGCAAGGCCGGGTGCTGTGCAGGTGACAGGAATATAGGTTTGATGAGGAATCATGTCCTTGACCATCTCCCAGACTGTGGGATTATTTCTGGCACCTTGCTGACATGGCAGCAGTGGGGAGATGATCCCCTAGAAGTTCAGTGCCTGTTGCTGAAAAGATGCAGGTTGTACAGAGGCACTCTCCGGTCTACAGCTCCCCTCCCTCAGCAAAGAAGGTCATGCACATGACGAGGGAGATGACATGAGACCGGGGATTGTTTATGACCAAACTGTAGGAGAAACTTGGGCCAAACTGATCTTTTTCTTGTTACAGTATCCCTTGTCCCCTCCCCGCATCTCGATTCACAATCCACGAGGTCTCTCTGACGACAAGTTATTCAGGTACCTATCCTTTATCCCAGTGATCTTGTGATGATTATGGGTTTTTCTGTGTCTGGCATCTCGTTAATTAATCTCTGCCATAACGGTACGCCCTACAGTTTAGAGCAGAGTCTGCAGATGGAGGTGGAAATGTGCACCGGGATGCCAGTTCTCTATCAGCTCATTGAGGTCGGAGCTGTTACTGAATTTCTTTTAACACTCTTTTTACACTCTGGGTCCATTTTACGTTCAACTGTCCTGTATTTTGCAGAAAGCCAAAGAGATCCTGACTGAGAGTAACATTCCCCATGGGATCTGTGTGATCTGTCTCTATGGGTTTAAGGTAATTTGTTTTTACTTTAATGCCACTTCATGTGCCAATGCTGTCGCAACATTCCAAAGACATTACTTGCCATGAACTGGCAGACGACCCCCGGCCAAAAAAATAAAATAAAATAATAGTAATATTTAAGTGTGTATGTAATGTGAGTGATATCTCTGCTGTCTGGTCTAAATAAATAGAACAGTGATTAGGTGACTGTTTTGGACACAGCCCAGAACTGCTGCAGAACAATGTGGTCATTTCTATCATTATTAAAATCCTTTTTTCTTTCTTTCTGTTGTATCGGTCCAGGATGGCGATACGTTCACTAAGACGAGCTGTTACCATTACTTCCATTCTCACTGTCTTGGTCGCTATGTCACTCACTCAGAGGAGGAGCTGAGAGAGAGAGTGAGGGAGCTTGAGGAGGACAAGACCAGAGACAGAGCAAAAGGAGAGGTAAATGCCTCCCATTTTACAGTAGTTTAAATCACGATTTTTGAACTTTATGATGGGAATCCATGAATAACCATTCAAGAGAAACCATAGTGAATTGGGATTTTTTCCGTGTCTTCTATTGCCTAAATAAGCTTTATTAACTATTTAACCAACTGTAAGTTAATGTAAGTGTGTAAGGAAGGCTACTTTTAACCTGAAGTGATTCTTGTTTAAGTAATTTACTAATTAATTTGATTAATTGATGCTTAATCATTAATGTTAATTAATTAACTGCTGCCTTACAGCAAAGTATGTCCCGGGTTCAATCCCAGTGTGGAGTGGCCCCTTTCTGTGTGCAGTCTGCATGTCCTCCCCGTGTCTGCGTGGGGTTACTCTGAGTACTCGGGTTTCCTCCCACAATCCAAACAACATGCGTGTTACATTAATTTGGTTGGCAGGGCAGCACGGTGGCTGAGTGGTTAGCACCTCTGCCTCACAGCAAGAAGGTCCTGGGTTCA
>JAUZSU010189965.1:0-12124 GCA_034780255.1 Parotocinclus maculicauda
TTTGGAATAAGGCTGTAACGTAACAAAATGTGGAAAAAGTGAAGCGCTGTGAATACTTTCCGGATGCACTGTAGATGCCCTTTGTAGTTCCACAATAACAGACTGTAGTCCATCTGTTTCTCTACACACTTTGTTAGTTGCCTTTAGTCTATTTTTTAATGGCCATGACCCCAACAGGACCAGCACAAATCAGATACTATTTGGGTGGTGGATCATTCTGAGCACTGCAGTGACACTGATATGGTGATAATATGTTAGTATGTGGTTTAGACACAGCAGTGCTGCTTGAATTTTTCACACCTCACAAATGTCCGTATAGTATGTACAGTATGTAGAGGTGAAATCTAGTCTGTAACTGTAGAACTACAAAGTGCTGCCATATGATAAGTGGAACTGTTAAAAAAAACAATGAATGGAAAACAAGTGATTGGTAAGTGCATAGTACAGTGTAAACAGTATAGTTCATAGTGTATATCATATAGTAAATATTAATTATACAACCTGGATCCAGCCTAGATCACTGGCTGAACTTAATTAGTATTCCCTATGCACACTATCTACACTGAACTCCACATTCTCTTACCATTTGCTGCTCTCTGCTCTGTGCAAAATAATAATGCAATAATGTGATCAGTCCCTGATTTAATACTTTGTAAACAGACATTATGTTTTGATGACAGCCAGTCGGGTTGCATTTACCATTTTTACACGCCTAGATTGGAAATAAAGAATTGGCCTAACCCATCTCCGTTTGGAATGGTCACTTCACTGAAATGTTTACTTGGTAAAACATAAGTGTTCTGAAATATTAATAAGAGCACAGGAAGCACTTGAAGGTAATTTGATCCCAAATGCCTTTTCTAGTGGAGTTTGTTTGGTGTCTGGCATTTTGGAATATCAGGGTGCGGGCTTGCTAAATGGTTTCTTAAATAGACTTCTTTCTTGCCTCCCTGCTCAATAGACCAACTTATGAGATTGTTGTCGCGCACACAGCCCAAACAATCGACCAGCCACTGGACTCTTGGTAGCTCCCAGATGAATATCCTCCTAATTCGATCATCCAGTATGGCAGCCCAATTTACAGGTGGTAGTGGCATGTGTGCTCTACTTTTTAATAATGCTCTTTGAGTTTCACATTTACTGTGGGGGATCATCAAAGCATCTGAAATTCTTTTGTATCCTCATAACTTGTGTTTTTTTACAGCTTTATTCCATAGTCTTTTTGAAAGCACCTTTACAACTATGGGGAATTCTTGCATCACTACCAGTGGTTGAAACTTTAAAACAAACAGCTGTATTTTACTCTACAGTAATCCAAACCAGTAAGCCTTTGTCAGGTGGGGGCCAGTTAGTCTGATGTGTGATCTAGAAGGTGGCTGGTTGTACCTTAACATGTTTATAGTAGTTACGGTAACTAAATGCTAGTATTGTCCGTATTCTGTTTTTGTTTAGCTTTGATCTAAGTCACAGGCGCTTTCATTTGAGCTATTTCTAAAAGCTTGCTTCTCACTGTGGAGTGGTGAAGAGATGTCACAAATGCAGGTCATTGCCATAATCTCCGTTAGCATTCATACACTGTTTGTCAGTGGCACTATTGAAGGGTTACCTGTGTGTTATGCACATGTCAACTACAATGCAATCCATATAAAAATAATATACATACAATATAAACAATCTGCGTTGCATCATCTTTAATCCAGGGAGGACATTATTAGTAAGAAATTTGAAGTACTGGTAACATGCTGCTGAATTTTAATTATAATAATTAATCAATTAATCTGGCTGCTTTGTCATCTGCTGCTAGGGAGCACAGTAGACAATCAGTCTCGCTGGAATACTTACACCTTTCACATTTCTTATTTTCAATTAGTAATATTAAAGCCAACGCTTCTTTTATTCCATGCTTGGCAGTAATGTGTGACTTCCACCAGTCCAACCTTCTTACAACTGAATCTTTTCAGGATTTGTTCACTCATGTTGCACTTAATACAAGTAAAATAAAATAATTGTAAAAATATTGTGATTAGATACTTTGTACAAACTAACTGTGGTGTGACATGATCTGGTGATTATTTGTCAAGAAATCATATGCTGCTCACTGAAATTAGGGGATATTATGGGAGATTTTATTTTGAAGTATCCTTTAATTGTTATGAGCAGTATATTGTATGGTATCTGCACGAAAAAGACTATATTTTTGTAAAAACCCAATAACTTTGACAACAAATTGGTGAGTACGGATTAATCAATAACCCCCTTTTTTCAAATTGAACACTCCCCTGTCTTTTCACTGATTGATTTAAATGGGTTGTAGGCCAGCATGAGGTCACCGCCCACTTTTTTCTCCAACAGGCTATGGACTTCTACAGCAAAGAGTATGTACAAGGAGAAATAAACTAAGCTTGAGTGTCCATCTGCCATCTCTGCCAGTGCCTTCACTGGCCAATGAGGCCACTGGTGTAATGGCAAAGTGATGATCACCATTTGAACACCCCTCCCTCAGACACAGTACATCTGTCTAATGTCTGGATAGGCCAGAGGCACTAGGAACGTGGGTATCTGTGATAGTAGGTACTGCTGCACCACTCAAGTTTCATCAGTTTATACATAAATTCTGGTAAACAGCATATAAACAAATGTAAATGTTTGGAGGTAACTGAAAGGTCAAATTCTGTTTCAAACTTTTATATAACGCCATTAAACGCGGGTAAAAGCCAAAGACGTCTGCTGAAGCTACAGTTATGTTGATTCCTTTTCTTTTGTTTTTGCAGAGAAAATCCTATCCAAAATTTGAGATTTAATGCTGATAGTACATGGTTAATTTGAAGGCTTTTGCTCTGTTACGTGTAGAAATGTATGCACATATTTGGCATGGGGCAGGCAGCATAGCCAATTCAATTTTGCTTTGTCTTCAGGGCACAGCCCATGGCTAATGAGCCACTTTGTCTTACCTGGCACGACTCGAGTTTGTCCCGCTGTTTTCTGATCAGGTGTTTCCTTGCAGGAAAATAGATGAGGGCATTTCATTATGGAGAATTACCCTGGATTTTATGGTTTCCTTTTAAGGCTTTAATTCCATGGAGTTGCCAGATAATCTTATTTTTAAATAAACTTTTTTTTTTAATTTGCTTTTGCTTTTGCTAAGATCATGCTGGGCTAAGATTGTCTTTTTGTGTGTATTGTAGTATTTACAGTATTAAGCATTCTAGATATAAACGTGTAAAATAAAGAATTGGGTTTATTGATATCAATCACATTGCAGATACAACACATATGCAAGCGCAACAGTTTTGAATGCCACCATCATTCTCTTCTAAACTACGAAGACAGTTGATATGTAAAGTCAATTCTGGAATACAATCAACGCATAGACTTCTATCTCATAAATACATTTTTAATACACTCTATTATAATAGTTCTGCTGACATAGAGATATGGTTTTGATAGTTTATTTTTTTTACAATCTGAACTACCAGTTAAGAACATTAAATTCTATGATCACAAAAATTTCAGATGTACAGTTAATGCGAACCCAAAATAGACAAAAAATGAAACAGCAATTAACATACATCCGTTGCTAAACTACTCTCTGTTTCATATACAAGTGCCATATTACCGAGAAATACAAACATCCAAGTGAAACTCAGTACTATCAAATGTCCATGCAAAACTCAAAAAGGAAAATCAGAACGCTACATACAGTCACAACAATGCAGTTTTTCACTTTCACGGGGTACCTCCAACAGTCAGAGCCTTCATATCTTTAGTAGGTGTTAAACGGTTATTGATTGCTCTCGATACAAAGGAGTTGATGGTGTAAATATATGGTAGCGTCTTCCTCTCTGCACCATACTCATTTTCTCTCTGCTGAGAACGTTTTATTTTAGATTCATAAACAAAGCTGTACAAGAGCTCTGCGATACAAAATTCAGAACACAAATAATTTAAAGAAAGAGTGACCTCAGTGTTTATATCTTAAAAAAGAAAGGCATAACCTTTTTGGCAGCTGTTGTATATTGTTGCCTGATATTACTTTAAATCTACACCGCTCAGCCAAAACATTATAACCACACACAGCAGATAACTAATACACCCATAGACCCTGAATAACAAATAACTTTGATTATCTCTTTCCTGCAGCACAGACTAAACTTTATTTATAGAGCGTAAATAAACAGCAGGTCCCTTTATCGTGTTGGATGAGGGAGAAATAGAAATGTTCAGGATTAAAGACTTGACCAACTTAAGCAAGGATCAGTTCATTACAACCATGTGACCATGTGAGTGTTGGAGCCTCTCCTGAACAACAATGCTTGTTGGGGGCCGCCGGTCAGCAGTGGACCACAAACTGATAGGGATTGGCAACCAGGGCTCATCTATGCTTGGGAGCAACAGATTCTCGGCTGTGTGGTCCAAATAGACAGACGAGAGCAAATCATTCAGCCAGTATCTTATCAGATTGATCCTGGACAGGATCACGGTAAAGCCGGTACCTAGCCGGCGGCTGAGAGCACAAGGTAGAGAACAAAACCTAGACATGGCGCCAAATCATCGTAGGGCACTCACACTCACATACTCGGGCCACTTTTGCTTAACCAGTTAGCTTAAAGCATGTGTCTGGACTGTGGGAGGAAACAGGAGAGCCTGGAGTAAACCCACATAGACTCGGGGAGGACATGCAGACTCACAAAAAGGACCCAGACAGATCCACCAGGGATAGAACCCAGGACCTTCTTGTTGTGAGGCAACAGTGCTACTCATTGAGCCACTATGCTAACCCTGGTGCAAATAACAGAAATGTTTAATCCTGGGTAGAAGAGGACTACAGGTGTTTTTTCACCTGTGGACCTTGTTCATAGGTCATTCTTAGAACCATTGGAGAAAGTGACCACTTTCCCGTGTGTTCGCACCACAGGAACTGAGAATGATTGTTCTTAGAATGGCATCTATAAGGACTTTTTTTAAGCTCCTGCTTTAATTTAGGTTCTTTACATGGGTAGCCATATAAACAACAACAAAAAGGCAAATGGACCAGCTCTACTAAGTCTATATACAACAGAGGAGGTACAACATGATTTTGAGTCATTTACATGAAATGTGTGTGGATTAACACTTCAGTGTCACAAAACTGCCAGCAAACTAAAAAGGTCCTGGAATTAATATTTCTCCCAAAGTAGTCCCTAGAACTGTTTAATGTGAAAGCAGCTTATGTGACACAGTGGAGAACCCTATGTAGTATATAAGGGCTGAATAGTTGCAGTGCCCTTTGCTCAGTGAGTCATGGAAGAAGGTCATGTGGTCTGTCAGCCACCAGGAGGCAATGAGGAAAGAATACAAGATGCTGGAGGGAGAGTGATGACCTGCTGGTAACATTCTGCTGGGAAACCCTGGGTCTGGGCATTCATTTGGACATTTTTTGGGTGTGCAATGCCTTTTTAAACATAGTTAAGGACCAGGCGGTTTTAATGTTTTGGCGGATCAGTGCATTTTGACGTCTTCTTCAATTGAACAGTCACTGGTTATTATTCTACTCCATAAGATCTACATCTCACATGGATCAATAATGGCACACTCAGGATATAGAGCTACTCAGAGCGGATAAGGTGGAACAGGGTTACATTGTATAGAACCTGATGTCCATTGTTCCAAGCATACAGCGCTCTGTCCTTGGGATTGTAGTCCAACATGGATATGTGGGAGTACTTATTTTGGAAGGGGATGTCGATGTACTCGTAGGTTGAGGAGTTAGTGTGGAAGGCGTAGTAGACCTTTGTTCCACCAGAGTAGCCGTTTGTAACATATAGAGTTCCACAGATCATAAAGGCCTCCCCGGCACTCCTTTTCGGGTGGTTGGTGGTCCAACTCTTGATCACCTGCAGTGTTGCTGGGTTGAGCTTGCTGATTACGATGTTCCCTGCATTCTGATTTGTGGCATACACTGCCCAAAGTCCTCCCTCATCCACCATCAGATCAATATCAGAATGGCCACCCCATGAGTAGTGGTAGCGGTTGTTGAAGCCAGCGTAGTCCAGCTGGCTGGACTTACTGATAGTGGCAGTCTTGAAATCGAACTTAATGATAGTGTGGCTCTGGAACTTATTGAAGTAAATGGAGCCATTGTAGACCACCTGACCTGTGCCTGACCAAGGGTGAGGGAGCCGGTGTGAGGTGAAATTATCGGAGTTCATGAAGTCTGCCATGGACGGGTACTCGCGCACAAAGCGATTGTTGTGGTAGCCATCCATGTAATAAACCTGAAGATGGAGAAACAATGAATGTTAGCGTAATCGGCATGGTCGTACAAAACAGTTTGATTCAATGACAATTCAGGAAATATAAATCTTTAATAGACAACATGTTTTATTTATGATCAAAATGTAAGTTTAAAGAATGTTTTTTTTTCTCATCAGGGCCGGATGTCTAAAGCCTATTCAAGAATTCAGGCAAAAATAAACATTTTGTACCTGATTATGATGTTTTAATTCTCAGGATTTGAAATATCGACCAATTTTTAGGACGGAACATGGGGTTGTACATTATTTTCATGATGTGATCAAATATGTCATCATTCACATAGTTCAGAAACCCGCCTCTTGGGACTATGCACCACATTTTGTAGCCAGGTAAAACAGACTACAGCACGTGTACACTGAGTGCATGCAGTAGTCAGGTGTACCTAAAAACTCATGACTAAAGATAAAAATGAGTGAACACACTGCGCAGGGAGACAGACTTTAATAAGACAGATGTTGCTCAAAAGAAGGCAATCTGAAAACTACACTGTTCACAAAAATTAGAGGATATTTCATTATGGGATTTTTCATTTTAAAGTATCCCCTAATTTTGGTGGGCAGTATGTGTGTTAAAATTGGTTGCTGTTGAAAAGACTAATTTCACCATCTGTGAAATAACCACCATTCAGAATATGATTGTTTGTTTGCTTTATTTAATGTCGCCTTTAGCATCAAGTTTACACTGATACACAAGGTTACCTTGAAACTAGTCAAATATATACACTCAGACTACAGATTTAATCCCATTTAAACCAAAGCCTCTCGTGCCATGATAGCAGTCCCTAAAGCATGTAAATCTGCCAAAGTCCCCACACAAGTCCAGCAACCAGCAACCAGCCAGGAATCACTAAACACCTGCTGCCTGAGGTAAAATCATCCAGCTTGGGCTCTGGAAAGGCATTACTGCCTTTATATGATGCTGCAGGCTCTAAACTCCACACACTAAGGTTACAGAATTAAAGCTGGCTGTCCTTGTACAGTCTATCAAACATCGCAAGCGATCCAGTTTTGGCAAAGCTGACCAGGCCCATTGGCAGAGTCATGTTACACAGTGGACTGTTCACTACAGATAATGAGCCTAATAAGTGTGTGCTAAAAGAAATGCCTTTGTAAGCCATGTATTGACAGGCTCTGTTTTGTATAGTCTAGATCTGAGTTAATTCCAAGTTTCTTCTAGAGAAATTCTCCTCCTGGCACAGTCCCAGCAAGGCTCTTTCTTAAAGATAGCAAGGTCCTTTATTTTGTTTTTATTTCCAGAGCATTATTAAACTGATGGCCTTGTCAGCGCTGAAGGCAGACTGCCATCATGCTGAGAGCCTGAAAGCTTTATTTCATTTTATTAGACCTGGCCATATAAGAAAACTCCCAGAATGCTGCATCCTAAAGATATTCCTCTATCCTTTGTAAGTACTCACTGCACCCAAAGTTTAAAATTATATTTAAAAGCAAATATACATGTAAGTTGTTCTTGTTAGAACAGGTGGGGGATTTAATATAAATACCTGATGCACTTTGTAGTTTTACAATTATATATTTTAGTCCATCTGTTTCTCTACATACTTTATGAGTTACTATTTTCTAATCATCAGGTCCACCACAGATCAGGTACAATTTGGGTGCCGGATCATTCTCAGCACTGCAGTGACACTGATGTGTTTGTGTTCATTTTGTTGATACGATGCAATCAGAAACAGCAGTGCTGCTTGAGTTGCGTTTACTAACTTGCATCCTATTAGACACCTCTACCATATTGCTTCATCTTATATTAAGGTCAGAGACAGCATCTTCCCATCTTCAAACAAAAATTCTGACTTTGAACATGGGTACCCCAAATTAAATGGTCAGTGGTGCAATCTGTCAACCACAATGCATGTAATCCAGTCCAGTTGGTGCAGATAATGCACCAATATGGTATGTCTGCCAATCGCCATAAAACCCAAAAGAAGATGACCTAGGGTTTGATCATAGGCACATTATGTATATTATATTATTTGATTATCATATGATCTATATTATATCAGTCTCGGTGCCGCTGCCCCAGTAATAAGACATTCTCAAAACACGTTTGCCTTAGTGACTATAAAGTTTCACTTAATTTTCATTCTTTATATTTTAATTATTCCATGTATTTATTAATTATTATTATTATTGCATTGCATTACATTCCTTTGCTTTGTTTGTGCTTTTATTTATTAATTACATATGAATATACATATAAAAACAATCATCATGATTAGAGAACAGAGTAAAGGGGACTAACAAAGTATGTAGAGAAGAATATTGATTATAGTCTCTAATTGTAGAGCTACAAAGTGCATTGATGGTAATTGGAACTGATAAATGGACAATGAAGGTAAAATATGGAGGAGTATTTAATACTCGTGATAGTGATCGGTGAGCGCCTTGCTGTTGTCACTTATGGAACTATACTGTTTACCTAGCCCTTGAAACCATGCAGTGAAAATGGCACAAACTTTGCTGGAGAATACCATGAGTTATGAGAAGCATTTGACTCTATGACCCCCTGTCTACGGGACCAGCCGGTAGCACAGCAGAACAAAGTACATTACTACCTGAACTCGTTTGAATAAAGTGGGCTTTTTAACCACACGGTGAGAGTAGGGAACACATTTATTGAGGTTTTCTTGTGAGAGCAGTCAGTTATCACTTAAAATAGAGATTTAGGCAGACCTTCTGTTTATGTGATGGCTGAATTTATCTTTTTTTGTGAGACCTATATATGACTGGAAATTTGCCACTAAAGACCCAGCTGGGTATGGATGAACCAATATCATTCTGAATTTACCCAGCATAACCCACCAGAACCAAACTGATGGTGGAAAACTACCAGTGCACCAGGTGCATTAATTCTTCCCAAACTAGATCCCTCTCTCCCACAATGTCCCTGCTGGAGAGGAGCCACTGGAGACACAGCAGGGTAATGGCAGACCAGATATTTGTCTGCATTTGTCCCACACTGTCTACAAGAACCAAAACTGAAGGTGAATGACTGCCAGTGCACCAGGTGGTACTTATGGTAGATGCCCAATTTCCATTCGCTCTTTGGCTCATTTGATCTCAGTTTCTAAGTATGAGAAACCTTCTTTGATAACATGTCTTATTTTAAGGTGGGGTAGCTGTGAGAACACACAACAAATGCTAAGTAATCAGATTGTAACCCTCCAAAAAGAACCAAAAACATTTTCTGCATAAATGGTACTATTACATAAATTTTGGAAAACACAAACGTCAAAGCATTTAACGTTTTTCCACATTCAAAGGCCCATAACCACGCCCTTTCCATGTTCTGATTCATCACTTCACAAGACCAATCTTGTGTGCTACTGCCCTCAGAAGATATTTTAGTAAATAAGACTCCAACCTGATTATTGTATAGACAACATTATTGTACATTTCGACACACCCACTCCCCCACACTAGATTCCCATTAGATTCCTTTTGAGATTATTTTAAAATTTAAAAACTTACACCTAATAGCAATAATAATAATAACAATAATAATAACAATAATAATAATAATAATAATAATAATAATAATAATAATAATAATAATAATAAAAGCATAGTTAGGCACATAGGCTGTAAAATCACCTTTACCCTTATATCATTTCCCATTTGGTGCTGGCAGAGCTTACCTATTGGTAACATCACTACTTGTGTGAGCCAAGACTTTTGATTTATGAAACTATTAAAGATGGCTGATTTTATCAAAACATCAAGATGACAAAATACAGCCAATCCTGGCCACCTTAAAACTAATGGCACAACTCTAGCCAGATTCTCATAATTTTACTCCATCCTTTCAAATTTGTCTGCAGTCGTGAAATCACTTGAAAAGTCCAGTGTTACTGACACAGTGATCCTCACAATCTATAAAACTAAAGTGATGGAATCACAGTAAGAAAAAAGAAATCCTGTATGATATTAATTAGTACAAATCAGTCCTTTGAATTGTAATCGCGACAAATCATGAGGTGCCATGTGATTCCCACCATTGATGATGACCCTTTAATTCCTGTCACATTTTCTTGTCACATGTACTTGTTGGTATCAGTATTCCATATTAAACCTTGTGCTCAGCTCCATTGGGCTTTAAAGCCAAAGCCATGTCACTTGAAATCTTCCGCACCATTAACTGAACTTACTATTAACTGCTATTAAGCTGGTAAATGTCAGAACGTTAGAGGTTTGGAGTGAAACACATGCTATCCTATGCAATATAAACAGATTATATAGAGACTGGAGAGTCCATTATAACTGGGTAATTAAAACAAAACAAATTTATCATGCCATCACTGCAACAAAACATTAATTGAAATAGATGTCTTTGGGCCATTACAACGTTTTTTTGTATCAAAGCTTTAAATGATTTAAAGGATCATTTTGATGGCAAACCTCTGACCAATTGTTAAATAAATGCCAGTATCTGTTGTTTCATTCCTTACAGGCTCATCTGAAATGATTCCCTTTAAAGCAGTAAGAGTATTGTATATGTGACAGGATTATACATTAATTCATAAGCAACCTACTGATATTTACCAAAGACTGAGTCCATGCTCAACAAATTAAAAAAGTAAGAGGCAGAACATTAACAATCCCAGAAACAAACCTGTAATCTGAAATACTAAAAGAGCTAAACAACTCTGAGACTAAAACAGAGATTTGTTTAAATGGTTTATAATGAGAATCTGATCATACACATAAATACACATTTGGAATTTTGAAATTGGATTTCCCAGTCGTACCATACCCTCCCACAGATCCTGGGCTTCCAGGCAGCAGTCAGCTGACCAGCAGTCGATCAGTAAACTAACCATTCTCTTTTAACTTTCACTTTCAATACATTATTCACTAAATTACACGAGATATTCAATACTTTATTATAAGATAGGTTTTGTGTTAAAATGGTTTGTAGGTCAATGAATGTTTAAGGTCGGCTATGCTATGATACAGTATTTATTAAATCCTTGGTTTATGCTACATTCAAATGAAAAAAAATTTCGGAGTATTCCAGTGTAAAGAAGAAGAAGAAGAAAGCCTTCCTATCGAAAGCTGCAGTTGATCACTCACAACACAGGTGCCTATGCACTTTCTATTGGGAATAATTCTGCTGTCATGCTAATAATAAGCTTTAGAGATTTACACACGGCATTTGCATCTAAATGTGCATTAGTTAGCAAATGTGCCTTAGCCTGTTCTACAGCGCACAGGCTATGGGGACAAACGAAAAAGGACAAACAAGTTGCAGCGAAGTACACTTAGCCACAAAAATGTCATTGCAATACTCAAGGGCATATCATGTGGCAATTCGATTTACCCTCCTCTTTTTGTGTACTGTATTGTGTTGTTGTTTTAGGAAAGCAAAGACAGCATTCTTTAAGGGCAGTTTTTTGGCTTACCCTTGTGTCACCGTCAGGGGCAAGAGGATCGGTCATCCATGATCCATATCTCGATCCTGATGTCTTAATAGTAACAGGATCACTTATTCCAGTCAGCTTCCCACAGGCTGCAAACAATAAAAACATGGTTAAAGATTACATGAGGTAATACATGATAGACGGATGTTCATTGGTCATTAGTGAATGTGAATTATACTGCTCACAAAACTTAGGGGATAATGTACATCAAAATGAAATATCCCATAATTTAATATCCCCTAATGTTTGTGAGCAGTGTATTATTGTATATATGTGAAATGTATTTTTAAAACTGTTTTCCTAGCTAGTGCACACGCGCACGCGCGCACACACACACACACACACACACACACACACACACACACACACACACACACACACACACACACACAC
>JAUZSU010189976.1:0-12124 GCA_034780255.1 Parotocinclus maculicauda
CCCCCCCCCCCCCCCCCCCCAACATTGTGCTGTGCTGTGCAGATAATGGGGCTCCATTTAATACTTTTAAGATGAGTTTGGGATAAGTTGGTGACTACACCCTGACTTCACTAATGCCCTTGTTGCTGAAAGCAATCAAATCCTCAAAGCAGTGCTCCAAAAGCTTTTTCTGGAGAATAAAAACACTTATTCCAAAAAATTAATAGGATTAATTATTTTTAATACCCTTGAATTGGAAGAAACAATGAATGAGCAGATGTCCAAATAAGTTTGTCCATATAGTGCATTTCCAAATTAGGTTAATCAGGCCTTTACATTTAATTTTATTAGGGATCTATTTGTTTGTTTTCTTTGCTATCCAATACCATATAATATTTACATCAAAGTATCATGTTACTTTTATAATTGGAATTAGTCCATGTGACAATCTATAGCAGTCTAACTGTCCAAGAATATAATGTTAAACTGAAATATCTCTGATACAATAGATTGAATGTAAATCAGTATATCCTGACCAAGGACAAATTAGCATCACTAGAATATAGTAACATGCATGGATTTGACTTGTATGATATCGAAATGAGTGTCAGTAAAGTTCCCCTTAAATATATATACAGGATAAAAACTAAATTGACTGTCCTATATCCAGGAGAAACAATCAGAAAAAAGGAGCAAGCAGTTCTCAACCAATTAGCAAGCCAGGCAAAATCCTCCAATCAGAACCCATTTTGCAGTACACAGGGCATATGCCAATCATATTTGAGTACATGCGGCTTTTGGAGGGTGACTGGAGGGAACGCTCAATAGAGGAGCTGAATGAAGATTGCTAGGTTGAGCTAAAAATAGTACGCTTCCTCAGAAATCACTGATATTCTCTTTAATTAAAGTGTATGAAGCTCATCATGCATCATGCAAAAGTAGATTATAATGAAAAAACAGGCAGACATCAAACGATAAAGCGTTCCTTTCTACAATATTATATTTATCTGGCATTTTCCTTAAGATAAAGAAACCGATTGAAACTGTTCTTCAGAGGGTATTGGTGTGTGGTGGCCGAGTGGTTAAGGTACTGGACTATGGACCAGAAGGTCCATGGTATAAATCCCACCTTTGCCACAATTGGGTCCATGAGCAAGGCCTTTAACCCACAATTGCTTGGATTGTAAGACTGTATGAATTGTAAGCTGCTCTGGATAAAGGCGTCTGCTAAATGATATAAATGTAAATGTATGGCCACCATGGAAATGTGTAATGTCTTTTCTGTAAATAAACACAGTTTCTACTAAATGGACTTCAGAAGCATGCCTAGCCCTGTTGTAGGTGTGTTCAAACACTCTTAAATGGAATCTAAGCTCCCCTAAAACAGAGTTAGGTAGTTGTGTTGTTGTTATGTATTTCTAAATGGAAGGTTATCCCTGATAAGCTTAAAATGTTAAAATCATAGAAAGTGTAAGGTCTAAACATAATATATAACAAATACAGCAGGGTTGCCTCTCTTTATTGATCTTCATATTTCTATTTATTTTTGATTAATTTCGTTATAGCTAATTATCATTCGCTTTTAAAACAATTTCAGTTGCAATTGTAAACTAATTGAGAGCTTTGTGACTTGACAGTAAATAAATAGTAAGTATTAAGTAAATAAAGTTTTCTTTGTTTTTGGTGTGCTTCCAGTCACAGTGTTTCCTATACTCCAAAAATTCAGATGTTCTTCCTGCACAAGTGTGGGAATGATAGTCCAAAATTATGTTAAAATATACAGCTCTGATCCTACAATCATTCCTGTACAGAAGAAACAGATAAACTAAAAAAACTCACAACTGAGGCAAGATTTTCTCTTGAAAAAAATGATATAGCGTCTTAAATTATATAGGATAGCATGAGAAATAACTAAGCATAAGATAAATGACTACCTTTTATATTTAACTGCTGAGTGGTGGCCATTTAACACAACGCTCCATTCTTAAAAGAGCAGATACCCTATTTATGGAAGAAGTCACTCACACATGACCTCATGTGGCACTGCCTGTAATTTCACTATTGGGTGGAGAAAAGTAAAGCCAGAAACTGTTTGAGGAACATTTTGCGAAGCATCTTTGCCTGGAAAAAAAGCACTCTCACAAAGCACTTTCTGTCAGAAAAACAAGCCGAGTTTATACTGCATCATTGTATTCTCCGTCTGGAATATCACAGAGACCAGAGTGTGAGACAGGTAGTTATGACGATAAGAAAAGTAAACAGGCATGTGTACGCTGGCAGCAAGCAATTCCGGAACAAACTGCTTAATTTAGCACAGCTAAAGATGAAATGCTATTTAGAGCTAAAGATTATAAAGATACAATTCGAGCTGTTTAAAGAGAACCAGTCCAATGGTACTATTCATGAGGAATGCTTTCATTGCTCTTTGCTCTCACTGAGAGTTCATAGGTCTTTATAAGTGCTCTCAAATAGCTATCCTAAAAAAATACAGTTCTAACACTTTTTGCTGAATGTTTTCTTAAAGACGTAGAGATGACACAGAGTGAGCTATGCTTGTAATCCTTCATGTGGATCAGCATGTGGTTACTGAGCCATCACTGTTGATTATGTGGTAGAATGCCCAGGATTTTAGGTGAGCCACTCAAACCTATTTCTGTGCCCGCACTTTTTGAAGCCGTTTCCTCAGTGAACCTGAAAATCATCTGTGATTATGCGATCATAGAGGTACTAAGGTGGCACACAAAGTTTGAGAATCCCTGGTCACATAGGGTTCCTAATCAAAGAGTTTTGTGCTGTTCTGAGATGCCAGATTGTTATCTTCTTGCCTCCCAAGTGCGATCAGGTTCGTTGGTTGCAGAGGAGGTCTAATCTGAACCCTCTGTTACCTAGTGATTTTTCCCTTTCTAGCTGTGCTGGTATAGTAGTCTGTTCAAGGCTCCACTCAAGCTGTTGTTCTGCCATCAATTCCAGCCATCATACTGCTACTCAGACCTTATCAGAGGGCAGTAAATCCCTCTCTCCTTTTCCATGTGACTGAGCATGCCATGCCAACAATACCTCTTTATTTATTATATCGTTCATCGCATTTTGATTATTCTAATCTATTCTAATCTATTCTATTCTATTCTATTCTATTCTATTCTATTCTATTATAACTAATATATTTTATTTAAATATATTCTTGCTGTTCTTGCAATTACTATAAATGTATTAATTAAAGGAGTTCAAACATTTGCACATGCCAAGTTTTTTTTTCTTGCAATTCTTGTGGTTCGCAAATAAAAGCCAACAGAAACTTTGTGTTGGGCTTGCACAAAGTGAAGACCAGTGGTATGATTACAGGGATCTGGGATTCACTGATGTCCCATGCAAGGAGCATTTTTGCCGTGGCTCTATGATTAAGCATGAAGGAAATTTTAACATTCACCATGCCCCTTAATAGGAAGCAAAAATAAACTGCTCAATATTTGCATAGGATTGGATTGTGATATTTAAGGTTGCTAGCAAGATGTAACACAGTTCTGTACCTTAGAAAAACTCTGTTTCATGTTTAAAATCAGTCGATTTCATTAAAAAGAAAAGCAAACAAATTAGTTAGCAAAGTAGATATTAACATGGAATCTGCTTGTTAAATAACATTTTTAACAGCATTGATACATAGTGTCGCCAATGGTACACTCTCAGTGAAGTAATGGGACATAATGTATCATATAATGATATCTTATGCATGTCTTCACAGTAAATACTCATTTCTGAGGTGAACTTTAAATGCTTATATGTTGATACTTCTAAAGTAGATACAGTGAAAAAAATTAATAACAGGCCAGTATGCCAGTTGGAATGGAACCCAACCCAATAGAGGGATCATAAGTGATGGTTAGACTAGACCTATGCTTACACTTCACAAAACAGATTAACCTTGAAGTGGTAGACGATACAAGACCAAAGGAATAGACAGTGGACGGCTGAACTGTGTAGCAGAAAAGTCCTAGCCCTAGTTGTGGCACTCACTAATGAGTTCCAAACTGGCTCTAAATGTATCTTCAGCACATGAACCACTTATCAGGACCGGTATGTACTGATTTTTCATCCAGCAGCTGATACCAAGGCTCAGTGCCAAATGTTGGCTGGAGTGACTTAAAAAAACACTACTAGTTGACTCTATAGAGTTATGAATCAGACAGTGTCATCTGGTAGTCTAGGATGTAAATGGATTTAGTGGATTACATTAAAACGCTACCTTCCAGACAATAGTGTGGTTCTTTGTTGAAACAGATTGAGAATGAAAATCAATTGGGTGCCAGTTTTCTCAGAAGAGTTTAGGCAGACATAAGACAGCCAACTCAAAATAACACCAATGATTTGAATATGATCACGGATGATCATTACTGGTGATATGAAGTGTATATTGGAGTGTTGTGATTAACATCAGGGATATCTATTGGAGTTCCAACCCCTCTTGAATGGTTATTGCATGTGTCTCTGTCTTCTAAAATGATCCATACAGCCATCCTTTGAAGTCATGCATTAAGAATTTTCTTTATTTCTGCATATGACCTAATATCTGTAAGTGGCAAAGGTATTTACATCATTGCTTTCAGTATCTAATGTGACCCCCTTGTTCAGCAACAATTGCAAACAAAACATTTTGCAACATTAACATCTTTGATGGCATTTGCTGTATATTGAATTATGGTTAGGACTATTGCATAACATAACCAGTCTTTTAACCATTTTTGGTAGAATGTCTTGTGTGCTTAGGGTCACTGTGTTGCTGCATGAGAATCAGTTCATGGACAGATAACCTGATATTTTCCATCAGAATTTGCTAGTATTATTCAGAGTTCATTGTTGCATTTCTGCTGGCAAGTCGCCCTGGCCCAGAAGTAGCATAACAGGCAAAATAAAATCATAATGCTACCACCACCCAGTTTCCCAGATGGCATGACAGTCTTATGCTGAAATGTGTTTTTCTTTTTTTGGACAATGCTTCTCATTTGAACCAAAAAGCTCTATTTAGGTCTCATCCATCCTCAAAATGTTTTTCCAATAGCCATTTTATATTGTCCATGTGCCTTGGAATGTTCAGCAACGCTCTCTTTGGAGAGCAAAGGCTTTCTTGCACACCATTGTAGTTCAGTGTTCTCCTCATTGTGGACATGGACATTAGCATTAGTCAATGTGAGAAAGGCCTTAGTTGCTTAAATATTTCCCGGATGATTTAATGGACAACACTTTCTGAAATCCTTACAAAACTTTTTGTTGGTATCATTTTCCTCAATAAATACATGACTATGAATAATACTTTGTCTAATTTATGCAACTGGATTCTTTTCACTTCATCTGATGATGTTTTAGGTTTGATTTAAGCAGAAAAACATATAATTGTAAATTATTCATAAACATTCAAGCACTGCTGTACAATGAGCAATTTAAATAATCTTTCACCTTGACTACTGAGTACAAAGTAAATGAGAATGCTTTCTCCATCTAGACGTTCATCTAGACATTAAGCTGGGGTGCAGTGTCCAGAAACATGGATGTCTATGTTCTGAAATCCAGGATGTAGGAAGCCAAGTACACAAATGTGGGAGTTGCAGTCACTGCAAGTTGTTATTATATAAAGAGGCTAAACTAATGACCCACCAAAGATTTAAACAGAGATTTTGCTGAAAACACTGATCCCGGAATATCCTGAACATCACAGCTGCTTTTCTCATCATCTGCTTTTGTAGTCTCCCTCTGTCTACTTGTGATCTGGTCTACAGAGGCATGGTAATACATCCTACATCACCACACACACACAAACACACAGCTGTTTTCAGCATCTTTAGCCATTGAGACAAACCTGGCCTATCCTTTAAACACCTAAACAGTCCATTATTTTCCTGGGAGAATTTTGAAGAACATGTGAGTCAGCTTTCTAGACGGTTTAAAGAAATACTTTGGGATATGTCAAAAACGTATGTACTGTTGTGCAATATATTAAAAATATTGTTTCTAACACTACAAAATCTAACAGATCAAAATCATGGTCTGACAAAAATTGGAGTTTGACTAATCCTAACCCTAAGAAATACAGGTTCTTTTCACCATAGATGGTTACAAACTGAGTGTATTTGGAATCTGTTGAAGGGCTCTATACAAAGCTTTTTGAGGGGTTTTCAAATAAGGGAAAACCATGTTAAATAAATAATATTGCATTGTAACCCTTTATTAGCAGTGTCTGATAGAAATCAGACATAACACTCACAACACAGTTATTGTAAATTGTGTATAACCTTTATATATTTAGGAAATATTAAATAAAGTCATTACAACGGACCCTCAATGTCTGGCTTACTTGAATGTCACATACAGGCATAACTGGTACTGGCTGGGGGATCATTACCTAGTGTGGCAAAAGCAGACACTGCCCAGGCAGTGGACTGGTGTGTCATCCAGGGTATGCTTTACACTGGTACCCTATGTTTGCTGGGGTCAGACAGCAAAGCCACCATGACCCTGATCAGGAAAGGTGGGTTAAAGGCATGTTAAATCGTAATGTCACACAAGCTCTTTTAATGAGCCTGCCAATTTTTTACACAGGTTTTGAAAATTCTACCAAGATTCTTGTTTTTCATGAGGCCTTTTGATTTGTCATTGATATTATTTGTCTTAACTGCTTAGTGATTTAAGAAACTGTGGATTGAATCTAGGACAAATCAAGTTTTGTGCAAGTTTTGTTACTGACACTGGTGTTAGCGTCACTGGTTTTACAGCTTTAGTTTAGGTTTTCTGACACCAATGGTTATTAGTGATCAACCGTACTTTTTTAATAACAGCTTATTTTTTAAATGAATATTATTAAGGAGAAACACACTATCCTTATTGTCACAATGATGCAAACATGATCGTATCTGTGTAATGTTTAATTTAGCATAGCATGTTTTGGATGAGAAACCTGTAGGATCATTACCCATCAGAAACATCTAATGTGCATCTAATGTATCACATCCAGAAAACCTCCTTACTCTATATCTGGATATTTTGCAGAACTTCAAATTAATTATTTGTTTCTTAATAAAGTGAACCATTTCCAAGAGCTTTCACTCTTCTTCCAAAATAGATTTGGCCGCTTTTCTAGGACCTCTTCAACTGGTTCATAATGCAACAATAGATCAATGTGTTTCTTGATAAAGATTTGTTATTTTTGTCCTAGAATTGATCTTTAGATAAGAGACAGGTTTTATTTAACCAAATAAAGGGTTTCACGTGCGTATAACACAGGTTGCGTCTCTAATAACCAGTTAGCATCATTGCATTAGGACAGTGGAGTATTAAAATGGGTTTTCATATGTGAATAATAAACAGTGATTTTAAGCAATGGCAGTCATTTTCAACATTAATAATGTCTTAACTATACTTTAAATACACGTGGGCTCGTGGTATCTTTTAAGTAAACGTAAACTAATAGCTTTTTATCACTTAAAACATCGGACCAGCCATGTTACAAAGTTTTAAAAGGTAGTCTTCGATTTCACTTTTTTTTGCTGAACTCAGGCAGCTGCTATTTTACCTTAAGTTTGATGAGAGGCTGCGCGCGCGGTTGGAAGGCAGGCTGAAGGGCGTGGGCGCGCGGACGCTCCACATCACTACACGCAGGTCTGCTTAGCAGTGCTGAACAGATCCTAACGGGATCCTGATCTGCTGACTAACGGGCTGATCAGCTGGAGTCAGTCTGTACAGCCCCAAAGGAGGATTTCTCTCTCGGCCGGACCCTGTCTGTGTTTTCCAGCTTCTCCCGAGGGTAAAATGGCCTCAGGTAGTCACCTGAGGACCTGCGCGTGGCTGGCTCTGTTCCTGGCACAGGTGTGGTGGGCGACATGTAAAGAACCAACCACGGGTAAGTTATTTATTTAAGTTTATTAAATGCATAGAGAGTAACCTGGGATAAACACTGCTCTATAGGATGCTTTAAAAATCTATTAAATACACACGTAACAGGTTATAAAAAGTAGTGTTTTAAGCTATACCTCCCCCAAAAAAACAAAAAAAAAACCCAACAAATGTACTGTGAAATTTGACAGTAGTGGCCAAATTAACACCAAAATCCACAGCAGAATTATGAAATAATGTATGGTCAGTTCAAAGTCAACAGGACTTTACCTTATTTTGAGGTATCACACCACAGCTACAAGAGGTGTTCACAAAGTAAATATATAGGGCATTTATTAGTAGTTATTAAACAATAGGTGAAGGTTTAATATTTTATCATGTTTTACCCCTAACCGTATTTAGGTACCAAAAAATGTTTCAGGCACCACTAATTGTGGCACTACTGACCATTTTGGTCATGGGAAAAACCAAAAAGAGCAGCAGCTCTAGAATTGTTTACCATCATAAATGTGTGCAAAATGTACAAAGATTTAGTGCTGAATAATAATTTTTTAGTATGCACTGCCATCGGTTTTTCAAGGAACAAAAATGTCTCTTTAATGGTACGTCCTAAAAAAGTTCCTGCCAGTACCATTATGTTGTTTTTTATTACCTTTAAGGTGCCAGTATGTTATACACCTAGGTGTTAGGTTTTGGCATAGCTTACAGCTTAAAATAAAGAGCTGTAGGATCACTGCCCATCAGAAATGTCTACATAATGTGCAGAGATTGTTGCGGTAAGAAGGACATGGCTTTTGGGGAACCAAAAATTGTTCTACTCTGGCACTGCTCTGAACAATACTGCCAAACAGAGAAATGGGTATTTATGGTTATTTACTTGTAATCTACAAGCAAAATTTTTTAGCACCCTGTCAGATGAGAAAACACTATAATATGCTGCTGATTCCAAGGGGTTTCTCTTCACACAAAGAAAAAACATTCTATTAAGAATGTGTGTGTAATATATGAGATGCTCAGTACATGACAGAACTAACCAACAGTTCTTTTATTAACCAAAATAGTTCTGTTATAGCACTTTCTTGATGTATTCTGTTTTCGTTTGCATTGTTTTCATGAGCTTTTAATCAGCTTGATTTAAAAATCTTTTTTTAAGGTATAACATATTACACATATGGTATTGGCTTAGCCTACTAACCATATCTGGTCACACACACGCGCACACACACACACACACACACACACACACACACACACACACACACTGAGAGAACTTGGACAAAATCCCATGCCAGTGTGTACATAATGTGCAAGGTTCTTGCGGTTAGCCATTTTTAGTTCATTGTGTTCATTGAGACTAAAAAAGAAGCAGAAAAAGGCACCACCTTTAGGAAACCTGCTGTATTTTTTTATTTTTTATACTTTCAGCCACAGACCTGTCAGTCTCACCCAGAACCATTGCTATTTTTATTTATTTTAGGCCACAGTTTTATCTAAGCCATGGTCTAAGGCTTTGACCTAGCCATTATTGGTCTAAAACACTGTATGATAATTTTCTTCCATAAATATATACATAATATAAAGGTTGTCTTTAAGAAAATACGAATTGTTTTCTTTGGCATTGCTTTGAAGTATGCTGCTGTCAGTGCCACCCAGAACCACTGCTATTTTATGTCCTTTTAAACACCACCTTCGTTTTTAAAATCTCTCATTATGTCTACAGAAGATATTTACCACATCAAATCATGTAACCTATATCATATTTTATACCTAAGGATTTGGCTTAGCTTACAGGCTGTTTTGGTGCCACACACAAAAACTAGAGAACAAAAAATAAAAAGAATACAATAAATGTACAATGATTCCCTGTAACACTCATATTTGTAATGAACTTTTTAATGTATTTTTTAAAGATTACACACAATTAATTTATTTTTAAGGTTTAATTCTGAATTGCCTGCTTCACCTGTTCAGTGTTGCAGGGCGGAGGGGTGCAACTTATTCCCCAGAACACAGAACACTGCTGTAACCGTGTCCTGGCTGGGACAGCGGCACATTGGGTAAACAGTGACCTGTATAATAACCCTATTTTTCTAGATGGGCTGACCTCAGAGAACACAGACAGTAGGTGTAGATATAGCACAGGTCTAGTTGGTGGCACAGGGCACAAGGCAGGAACAACCACAGACAGGGTGCTGACCCATTGTTGTTGACAGACACTTAGGCACTGACACACACACACACACACACACACACACAAACACACACACACACACTTTGGAAACACCAGTTAACCCCTAACATGCATTACTTTGGAACGTGGGAGGAAAACAGAGTACTGAAAAAAACACATGTGGAGTCAGGATTGAACCAGGGATCCTAATGGCTAATGACACCACCTCCGGGTTATTATAGGGTTATGTCTGAAGATTTTCCTGTGTCTTACTAACCATTTTTGACACTACACACAAAATAAAGCACTAAATGCATACATTAAATCCAAGATTTTCTTATGTGAGTCATTTTTAGTATGTTGTTAAACTAAGAAAAGGATCACAGATTAAAATGTATCTAGTAAACCAAAAATTAGATTTGGCACTGTATTGAAGAACACAGGACCATGCCACACAGAACCATTGCTGTTGAGTTTGTGTAGACTGTGGTTGTGGTTATGGTACTAGACTGGTACTAGACTGTGGAGCAGAATGTCACCCTGCCACTGTTGGGTCCTTAATGCAAGGCCATTAACACACAATTGGATTGTAAGGCTGTAAAAGTTGTAAGTCATTCTGGACAACAGCATCTGGTAAATGACTACATGTTTGCTGATACTATTTATGGATACACTTTCCTATACTATTCTTTTAGCCACAGCCACAGTATAAATGCAGACTGACTGTAGTGTGCCACCAAAAATCATTTTTCCTTCATAAACCTGGACTTGGTATATGGCATAATATGTTTTTCATTGCGCCACAAAATAACCATGCACTAAAGGATATTTATGGACCCAAAAATGGTTCTTGTATGGCTTTTTTCCACACTCTGTGTGAGAGGATTCTGTGCCACCCAGTTTTAATGTTGTTTTCATGACATTTGCATCATCAGCGTCATGTCCAGAGGATCATGTCTACAAAATGAAGTTTACATAACGTAATATATCATATTTCAGCTCACAGTCTGCTAACATGCTTATTCACTAAGTCATAGCCATCAACAAAATTTTGCATATTTTAGAAAATCTCAAGGGGCATAGCCACTATAAACAGCACTTTCTGTTTTTGTGCTTGATTGTACATATTTTCTGTGTTTGTTCTGTGCTGTTTAGAGAGCTGTTGAGTGAAGTTTGTGGCTTCCAGGTTAATATTTTTATTGGATATGGATCACACACACATATCCCAACAGCCCACCCAACAGAGGCACAAGGCCCAAGCATACGGGAATATGTCTGTGTGCAATTCCATGTAAGCATCGACTTCATGGAAAGTTGTTAACACAAGAGAAAAACAGTTCGGTCCACTTGGGGAGTGCATGTATCTGCCCTGTGCTAAACATCCCTCCTAAGAGGTGATCATTAAATAGTCGAGTGAGCATTACAGTGAATGCTTTCCCTGTCAGTTGGGATGTCCTTTACTTTGTAGTAGTTTTGGGAGTCTCTGAAATGTTTCATCCAAAAAAACTTTTTTTTCCCCCCACAAAGAGTAAGGGTAGTTGTTGGATGCAGACTGGATATTAATCTTAAATCATTTGTAGTTTATTCTTAATTCTTAATAATACATTTTTATTTTTTATTATGCAGCAGTAAGCTTTTTCTTGTCTATAAAGAACTGTTTCAGAAGCAGAGTTGTTACTAGCGCATCATCTTTCGGCAGGCAACAACAAAAGCATTGCTCTTTCTAAGTAGGGCCTGTAAACATGGATGCAGTTTAATTATTTAGATTTCATCATAATTTTTGTATGATGAACTGCAACGAAAAAACACTTAGCCTGCAAAACATCCAAACTCAACTCTGACACTATCCAACTGTCAGAAACGGCTCTACTGATGAGACAGGAGACGAGAATGCAGAACAAAGGGTGTTTATTTTTCGAAACGAAGTGCGATAGTTGTGTGAAGTGCGATGGGAGGTAACGTGCAGGAGGAGCAGTGAAGGGAGGCTGCTGCTGAACGGGGCGCGAGGCCGGTACCCAGGGAGACAAAGGAGCCCTGGATAGGAGACAACGAGCAGAGCACACTCCGAGCAAAACAACAAAGTAATATAACCGGGTT
>JAUZSU010189986.1:0-12124 GCA_034780255.1 Parotocinclus maculicauda
TTTCCTCCTACAGCCCAAAGACATGCGTGTTGGGTTAATTGGTGTCTCTAAATGTGGCCCTTAGTGTGTGACTGTATGCGTGACTGTGTCTGTGCCTTACGACGAATTGGCGCCCCGGCTAGGGTTGTTTCTGCCCTTGCGCCCAGAAGTGCCGGATGGGTACTGGCTGGATTAAGCGAGGCACCTCATGTAGATTAAGCGGAAGATAATGAATGAATGAATGAAAGAATGAATGAATGAAAAGACCCCATGAATATAATTGTTTTTTTATAATTGTGTTTTCCAGTTTCATGGGATGTTCTCATCTTCCTTTTTATGATAGGACAGCAAAAAGCTGCTTTCACTAGTGCAAGTGCACCATCTGATAACAGATTTGTATTCTTTATTTTAAGTAAAGTGAATACCCCTACATTTAAGCAACGTAACTGCCATATTCAGCTTGACGAAGTGTGAAGCAAAATGACAATCTAAATTGCTTGTCATAATCCTTTTCTAACTCTTCACTTCTTCCTTTTTTCTTTTATGGTTGGCTGGACAATTCTAGTTTGGCTGAACCCCGACCTTACAGCATTTCCTCCATCCCCGTCTCAAGGTTGGCCAAGCCATTACAGTAATTAACTGAAAGATAGGGAAGGGGGAGGAAATGCAGGGTGGTCTTACTGCAGAGGCAGCAGCTTCTGCATGGGGCTGCCTGCAGTTAATCCCAGACGTCCATTATGAATAGCTGTGAGGTGCATATCCAGGAGTAATCTAACAAAGAGCCAAGTACCATTCATACAGTATATACAGAGGGAAAGGGAAATCACGTTCGAAAGAGAATCGAAGAAAAGATAAAGAAAAGGCTGAAGACTGAGGGGAGGGTTAAAGTGTAAGACCAGTGAAGCTTGGCGTCCATGAATATTGTTATGTACAATATAAGACAGGTAAGAAATTTTGAAATCCTTTAGGCCACAGCCCTCACCAAGACAAATGGGTAGGAAACAATGATAGACTTAGACTTTACATTACATTAGAGTTCCATCTACATTAAACTCTTCCATGCAAATGACACACTTACATTACATTACTTACACTCCTGTTTGACATCCCAACATGCTCTACTAGATTAAGATCTCTTGCCTGTGGAGGCCATTTGAATACAGTGCACTCTATGTCATGTTCAAGAAACCAGTTTGAGATAATTGGCGCGTTATGATATGGTGGGTTCTCATGACCCCGACCAGAAAATGCAGGGTTAGATGGAAAAAATCAACTGGACAATGCAATCAACCTTGCTTAATGATGTTTAACTTGCATTAAACATCACCAAACAGTAATACATCTAGAATTCTAAGCAAATTCTACAGGATAGCAGAATAGTATTTAATGTCACATTTTAACCTAGGTTAAATAAACTATTTCTTTTCTACATCCCACTTTGAATGAAGTGTGTTTCTAATTCAAAAGCTTTGAATCATGCAACATTAGGATATACAAATGGGAAACTTTATCTGGAATATGCCTTTAAATTAATGATTAATGTATAAACAGCAGGTAGCACAGTGTTCATTCAGAGGACAGTTAGACAAACAGTGTAGCAAACAAAAACATTACTATATATTATGGAACATTAAATGAGATACCTCTGATAATTTTACATGACTGAACTGCTTTCTGTACACTATAAGGAAAAATTATTAAATATGCATGTGGAGCAGGAGTTCAAAATAATATCCTATCTCTAATTTGTTAACAGTGTAGGCTGGACTATTCTGGTATTACACTGAAGTGGATCAAGTCCAGGGTGAGTCACACAAATGCAGTAGTACTGCACTGCTCATTAACATTCAGGTCAACTTGAAGATTAAATTAGAAAATGAAAATTACTTTTGTCAGATACCCTGTCTGGTGCCAGCAGACGTCGCATTTTAATTTAGACAAATATTGTGCGTGTAATGAAGAAATGAAAAACAAACACCAGTTGATCTTTGGCTTTTCCATTCTTTATTAGCCTTTTCAATTTAATTGTGGCCATGAAAACAAAATAATTCTAAAAAATGACAAAAAAATATGTTTTTATTTTATTCTGCAGCACAATTGACTTAATTACAGATTGTGTAAATAAATTTTATTTTATGTCATTCAACAAGATATTCACACACACATGGGAGGAAATGTGAAAAGTAGGTTTGCATTTCTGTTGTATTGTGTTACATAGCAACACCTAGGTGAACCAGTCTACAAAGTGCTGGAACTCAAACTTATATCAACAAAAATATTTGCCATTAAAAGGCTTGACAAATATAAAGCTCTATGAAACCACCCTTAAGTGACAAGCTGTTGCAAAAATCATAATAATGCAACATGTTGATTGACCATAGTTCTAAATAAAAACCTCAGCAGTGTTCATTTTGTTAATTTAGACTATGATGAAATATACATTGGATGATCTGTTTAATCTCCAAATACTTTGTTGGCCCCCTTTACTCTGTTCTGTATTGTAAAGCTAAACAAAAACTAATAACAAATGAATGGCTAAAATGTGACTAAACATAATACATGAGATTTTTTTTTTTTTAAGTTATAAATTGAAAAAAAAAGTACGAGTAAAACTAAATTGGGACTGTGGTAGCCTAGTGGTTAAGGTACTGGACTCTGGACCAGAAGGTCCAGGGTATAAATCCCACCTCTGCCAAGCTGCCATGGTTGGGTCCTTGAGCAAGACCCTTAAACCACAATAGCTTGGATTGTAAGACTGTATGAGTTGTAAGTCGCTCTGGATAAGGGCGTCTGCTAAACAATGTAAATGTAAATTAAAATGAATTGCCAAAAGCTCACAGCAATCCAGAGGATGAGCAACATAATTCCCTTTGCACTTTTAGGATACGATGACAATACGGCATTACACAACCAAATATCAAAATATTGCTGTTTGGACTACAAGTGCAGAGTTACAGTAACTGAAGTCTTTTTCTCTCTCTTGCCAGCTGTTCCATCATTTAGCTCGTCCATTTAATTCCATTACATTTAACTCTGTTTCTCTTCCATTCCTACTTTCTCTTCATCAATTTACAGAGATCTTCAGCTTTTTTCTGCTGAGTGGCCTTGGCGTTGCTGACTTACAGAAATGAGCGCAGGAGAAAAAGTGTGAGAGCTCGGCCCTGTTCTTTCAGCCGGAACTAGACACGTCAATAAAGCACTGACAGCTCTGGCTGAGTTCAGCTCGGGCTTCACAGTGAGGGAGAGCAGCACTCGAAGCACTCCTGGAAACACAGGGCTCACAAAGAAACCAACGCAGTCAATACTATTAAAATTAAGCATGAATTGCTTTTCTGTCAGAGCGTGTAGGCAGCTTTATGTGATATATGATTTATATGTTCTTATATCAATACATTTTCAGCCCATCAGCATGGTGTAACAGAATTCAGGATTCATGCTCAGTTATCCATTTGTTGCTCTTTTTTGCCCACTGAAATCTTGCCCTTCTGTTTCCCTTAGCAATGGCACCCAAACTGGTTATCTGCTATTATAGTCCATCTGTCCTATGGAACGAGGAGATGCGTGTTCGGGACATGTTAGTTGGAGCACCAGCATTGTATTTAGATGCAATTTGGTTGATTATGCCCCACTTGCTTGAAGAATGATTATGGAGTTATTTACATCCAAGGATATCCTTGTTATTTACCTAAATTTGCTATAATTCAATAGACTCAATATACTTAAGTATTTATTTAATTAACATCTAGGTCACCCATGGAGGATGGGTCCCCTGTTAAGTCTTGGTCCTTCCGAGGTTTCTTCCTTCTACTATCAGGGAGTTTTTTCTTGCCACTGTCGCCCCAGGCTTGCTCAACTTGGGATTGGCCTTTTAAGATAATGTAATATTGTAAAGCTGCTTTGAGACAATGCTCCATTGTAAAAAGCTATATAAATAAAATTGAACTGAATTGAATTGAACTTGCTTTTATGCTGCCCTCTGGGGTCATGTGTCCAATTTCAATACAAGGAAACTCCAGTCGCGAAAGACGTCCAGTCTAATAAAGGATTCCAAAAAAGAGCATTGCTCTTTATCATTCATAATGTTGCCCATAAAACTCTCATAACTTTTCTATTTTATTTGTGTAATGCAAACTTCCATTTATTCAGTGGTTAATTACACAATTTCAACAGTTCTAGAAAAAAACACACTGCAGATAATTGTTCCTTTCATACACATGCATACTTTGAGCAGGAAGCATTTGCTAGGCTGTATCCTACATGAAGGAATGCACCTGGGGGCGGATAAGCAAAGATGAAACATGGCAAAACACAAAGAACCAATCAGAAAGTCACCAGGGCCACAATTGTGATTATGAGATTGCTGAAATAGTACAGTGATTCAATGGAGCACGATATGTCTTGTTATTCATTATGCAAACTATACTACTCACAAAAATTACAATAAAAATAATATTACATGGGTGTAATGTAAAGTTTTTACAAATGTAAAATAAATTACTAAGGTTTTGGTGTAACTGAGAACTTTTGTTCTAGTCAATCAAACATGTTGCAGCTTATTTAATCAACTGGCCTTGGTCTTCAAACAGCTGATGAGTCATACCAAGTCTAGCTTATTATTGGTTGAAATAATAGCACCCACCTCTGCACCAAGTCTCTACCATAGCTCCATTTCCATCTTAAACAAACAAATGTAAATCTACGTTCATACATTTGTGTTAATGACTGCATTTTTGCTTCGTATGTTGGCCCTTTAAAAAGACAAATTATCATTCTCTAGCTTAGAAAAGGGAAAGATTTGCTTCTGCCAGTCAGAATCTTCTCATCAGAAAGGATGGAACAGAGAGCTTTCCTCATCATCTGGTTAACATGGTGGATCACAGCTGCTGCTATAATTTGTGCCCACAGGGCTCACTGGCAAAGCCCTGGATACATTTCTATCTGCTTTCTCCAGACTGGTTCCTCAGGCTTATTTCCTACATTTGCTCAATCTGGGGCCAGCATTCTTTTGGGCTGACCAAGAACATAAAGGTTTGGGTTCAACCCATCTGTCATTAAACAGGCCTTGCCATTATTTACATTTAGTTATTTAGAAGACGTTCTTATTTAGAAAGACTTGCACCCGATGCAGGCTTATAATCCAAGCAATTTGCTCAAGAACCCAATAGTGGCAGCTTGGCAGATGTAACATTTGACCCCTGGACCTTCTAGCGCACAGTCCAAACCTTGACACCTGCCCTAACACAGTCTTTTATAATGTTCCTAATGTCAGTCTGATTTTAGTGATGTTTACACCAAATAGATCAAGGGACTAATTTGATAGGAACTATGCCCCGTAGAGCTCCTCATAGTACTAAATTAATTAAAGGGCTTGCATTTACATTTACGTCATTTAGCAGACGCCCTTATCCAGAGCGACTTACAACTGATTTAATGTTACAATTCAAGCAATTATGGGTTAAGGGTCTTGCTCAGGGACCCAACTGTTGTAGCTTTGCAGAGGCGGGATTTGAACCCTGGTTCTTCTGGTCCATAGTCCAGTCCCTTTTTAGGCTTTTTAATTGTACATTTACACCATCACTACGAATGCTGTGTGATGCTGAAGTAAAGTTTGTTTACATTATTCAAAATTGTGTTGTACCTCCTCCATTACTTTAATGTGCCTATATGTAGTATGTAAACCTTAACCTCAATCCTTAACCTCAGTACTCCAAGGCAAATATTTTAGATTGTTTAGTTTTTCAAAAGAAAGGTAAAGCTTTTGTAAAAAAAAAAAAGATTACTTTGAGAAAAACAGACAGATTCTTGGTAAACATACATTTTGTATTAACGTTATGTTTACCTTAACAATTTTTTTTTGCCTTTTTCAAAAGATAATTGAAACAATTTTCCTTATGAGAACCAGCAAAATGTTTCCACAAGATAAAAAAAAAATGTCAACTAATTATTTCCATAGGGAAACATTTAGTCATTGTAGTCAAGTGTAGAGTAACATGGGAGATCTCCCAACATCTTCTCATGTTTATCTGCTGCTAAGAAAAGTGAGATCTCAGAAATAAAGCAACACATTTCTCATTCATACCAACAGTTTTGTTGGTTTAACATAAGATACTTCTATAATAACTGTTATTTGGCAAATAATGGCTATGCTAACCCATTTATTTATGACTTTACAAATTTTCTCCACTGCTTTGTTTGTCCCAGACTACTTGTATATTCTGTCTATCCTTAAACTATATGAACTGGTGCACATTGACTCGCTGAGTCTTAGTTGTTTCATTTGGCTGATCTTGATTGTTGAATGTGACACTGCCTAGCAATGCGATTTAGGCTTCCTTCAAACAAATGTAACAGTTTTTCCAATCACCCATCCATCAATCACGTTGTCAGCGGTACAAAATATGCAGTTTTATCAAGCAGCACAATGGCACAAATGTCACAAGCTTGAGGGATTGTGCAATTGGAATGCTGAATGCAGGAATGTCCACCAGAACAGTTGCCCTTGAATTAAATGTTAATTTCTCTACCATAAGCTTTGAGGTGAACATGAATACATACATTCTTCAGTTGGGGCTGTTTTGACCATCTTAACCTTTAAAAAACGCAATTTGTAATCATTTATTTTTAATTATGTCCAAATAATGTAATCACTACATTATGTAAACACTTAATTATAGCTACAAATGCACTTATTTACAACTTAAACATGTAATTAATAATAATTCATAAATAATTTATAATGTGCAGGGGTAATGTGTTGCGATTCACTTTTTTCAGAAACTTTGTAGAGGAAAGTTCATGAGAGTCAGCAGGGTTTTTTTCAAGCAGTTGGTAAATATTTGAAATTCACTGTATTACATTAGACAAAAAAATATAGAGGTATTTTCACTAGTGGTCTAAGACTTGGCCCACACTAAGAAGACCGGGGCTAAATGACGATTCACCATACATTCATGCACTCATTAATTTTTATCCCCACTTAAAACAATTCACTTTAAAGACACAAACTGTTCCAGTGCAAATCATAGGAATAAGGGTTAAAAAACTCAGAGATATGGGCAGAACATGCAAACTCCACAGGTAGAGTCGTACCAGGGATCTCTAAATTTATAAGGCTTTTAACCAATCCTCTTCTGACACACCACATTTACTATAAACAGCTATACCTTCTAGCATTTCAACAACTCGCCTACATCACAACCCACTGTTATAGTAAAGCCTTTATCGCAGTTTACATGTACTGTGAATGCTGGCAGGTACACACATGCAAGCGCACACATGGAGTAAGGAACACAGGCAAGCTTTCATCTGTTGTTTTTTCTGCCTAAATTCAATTAACTTGTAGTCCTGGCAGATGAGTTGCGTCTGCTCTAAAAGCCTGAAGCCAGGCCCGAATCCCCCCTCCAAAAAGCAGTTTCATTACACAACCAGTGGAAATACAAACACACTTCACTCGGCTGAGCCATTTTAACATTATTCTATGTATATTTTATGTGTTTACTAGAAGGCTGAATGACCACAAGAGAGGCAGCAGAAATACTTCAAAGACTTGTGTTATAATGACAGGGAGAGAAATGGATGGTTGAGTTTGCCTCCTTATCTCTAGAGTTTCGATCTGTTTCAAGCTTTGTAAACCCAACCTTCATTATTTCTTCACAAGGATCTGGGTTAAAGGTTGTAAAAAATGTCATTGGAACACAGCCTACTTGCTTCTTAACATGGAATTATGGAAATCTGTAGTAGACAGTGCCATGTCTTCACTGTCATTGCATCTGTCAATGGTGGTTTATTGATGTAAGAGGAAGGAATTATTTCACTGCATTGTGTGATTATTGTGAAACCAAAATCAAAAAGGACCCAGCAAGTAAAAAAAGGGAATAATGAAGAAACAATCCCTGTTTTAACAGTATTATCTAGAAAAACAGAAACACCTTAACCTTAGAAACATGTTAATTTTTTTCCTGAACTTAAATTTTGTGAGGATTACTTCAGGCCCAAGGGTAGAAACAACCCTAGACGGGATGTCAATCCATCGTTGGGCGCACACACAAACAGTCACACACCAAGGGCCACTTTAGAGACACCAATTAACCTAATGTGCATGTATTTGGACTGTGTAAGGAAACCAGAGTACTCTGAGTAAACCTACGCAGACACGAGGATGACGTGCAGACTCCACACAGAAAAGATCCAGGTTGCTCCACCCTGGGCTTGAACCCAGGACCTTCTTGCTGTGAGGCAGCAGTGCCACCCTCCGAGCTGCCCAGTCTATAATTTTCTTATTTCTTACATAATAGTATTTATTATTCTATTTGTAACTAACCTATTATTCTGGATGCGTTATTTAATGTATAGTTAATTTAGCTTTGCTTACATGTAGAATCTAGTATGCCCAAGCAGATCCCTTTTTAAGTTCTGATCCTCCCAAGATTATTTTCTCAGCACACTGTAATAGTCTTGCTCAGTCAGGGCTGTGGCCACAGACAGTTGTTAAACTGCTTAAGTCAATGCTCTGTTGAAAAACGTGCAAGATACTGTGAATAAATGTGGCTATGAGTTTTCTCAATAATCAAAGACAACTCTTGCTCATGCCACTAAAGCATATATACCACCCACACTTTTTGTAAGCCAAACGCACCTGGACAGATTCTATACAGTATCCCTTATTAGCCCGTTTTGAGTCCAAACTGAAAAGACAGATTTGTATTTCTCATAATTATTAATCGCATTTCCAAAGACCTTGGCCAAAAAGCAAATAGCAGATGATAGGATGAACACTAAACGTTGCATGTACGACAAAAATGTCAAATATGTTTATGATGAATCACGGTCTCCTCGGTACCCTCTCTGTCCTGATGGTACACCCTTGTAGTTCTTATACAGGGAAGTCAGTACCACACAATTCATAAAAGCACTAATTAGTCAACCAAACCCCCAGTTAAATTAGTCTTGGCCTCTACACACTCCCAGTAAGACCTGATCTCATTAGCAGAGGAGCTGTTCCACAAAAGGATGAAGCATTACCTCTTTCTCTTCCTCCCCACTTACCCGAGGGCTTATCTACCAGGTCATGAGCTGTGTGCGAACAGAAAAGGGCACTCCAACCAAAATAAATGCCATAAACATATATGTGTGTTATAAACACGGCCTCTTGCTACATACAACAATGGTGCAGTAGCCTTCAGAACTACCATTAGCCACCTACACTGCTCACAAAAAATGATGGAATATCTCAAAATTAAGAAGAAGTAAAGAAGCATGTGTTTTTATTTTATTAAACAAGATCATCAGAAAAGCAAATGAAAAGTCAAAGTTGTTTGATTACGCAAATGAGATGCAAAACCAGTTATGGTGATTGAGTGGCAAGTGGCAAAATCATGGGGACATTGACTGTCAGTAGGGTGTATGGTTACCCAAAAGGGCCAAATCACACCGACAGTGATGGGTCATGGACAGGATCAGATTGTCTAGCAGTTCTTGTGGGATCCTCTATATATTCATTTTGAAATATCCTCTAATTTTTGTGAGAAATATATTATGCCCCAGTGTCTTGCTGATTGTTATCTGAAGATCTGATCTTGTAGAAAAAAAATAAGAAAATAGAGGACCCTTAACAGCCAAATGCAGTATTTCTTCAGCCTGCTCATAGTAAAGAGGGTGAGAAAAATTATTAATTCAAATTATTAATTAATGATTTAACAAGCCTTGTCCAAACTGGAGTGTTTAAACAGGTTAACAGCTGTTTGTTCTTGCCCAATGATTCTGCTTGCATTTTCCACCAAACACCACATGCTAATGTGCTAATCTTGCCAGTGTTGTTTCCAGAAAGGTAAAATGCTCAAAAATAGACTTATGAAATGATTCTAAAACATATAAAGCCGTATCTTTATGCAAATTAATTTACAAGTAATATCTTAACTTTTGCTGTGACGCATACAGTAGCAAACCTAAATGTATTGGCCATTATTCTGCATTGACCTGGTGACGCTGTGAATATGAAGGACAAAAAAGTCATTTGTCTGTTTTACATGAAGTGTAGCGTAACTTGCAATTTCATTAGTCTTGACATTTTTTGCAGTAACCACCTTACGTCAGAAACAGGCCAGTGTTCCCCAAACACACCTCCAAGACAACCACTGCCTTGCTTAAGAAACTGAAGGTAAAGGTCAAGCATGTCTCCAAACATAAACCTTATTGAGCAATCTGTGGGGCATACTCAAGCGAAAGGTGGAGGAGCACAAGGTCTCCAACATCCACCAGCTCTGTGATGTCATCATGGAGTTGAAGGGGATTCCAGTGGTAACCTGTAAAGCTCTAATGAACTCCGTGCCAAAAAATAGCAGTGCTAGAAAATAATGGTGGCCACTCAAAATATTGACACTTTGGATACAGTTTGGCAATTTTCACTTAAGGGTGTACTTACTTTTGTTGCCAGCAGTTTAGACATTAATGGCTGTTTGTTGAGTTATTTTGAGGGCACATCAAATGTACACTGTTATACAAGCTGTAGACTGACTACTCTACATTGTATCAAAGTATTATATCTTAAGTTTTGTCCAATGAAAAGATCCAATAAAATAGCTACAAAAATGCGAACGGTGTACTCACTTTTTCAGCATACTGTGTTTAAGCCATACAAATACAATTAGATTATATAATTGTGACAAATTGGTAAAGCTTATTCATAATTGCTTATTGTGTCAAAATAAAGAGCTGTTAATCCATATAAGACGATAAAAGCCTGCTACAGCACTTGTGCGGCAAACATGTTCGAGCAAGATAAAGGACTGTGCCAATTTAATTAATATACAGACTTGATGTTTTTGAAACAATTAAATTATGTATACCATTCATTTTCACCTCTCCTGACAAACACAGTCTACATGCTACAGGAAAATATTTGGGCTTTGTTTCAGTTCCAGCTCTCATTTGCATTTCAGTCTGTAATGATATCACACTTTAAATGTCACCATGATTTGAATCCTGGAGTTGAAATGACAACAATGGAGAATTTATAATGAACCAGTAGTACTCTCTTGATTGGCCAATCAGGACTGACAGTGCATCTGGGATAAGTGACACAAAAAGCAAGTTAATTAGTACTGGATGTCTCATTGTGCTGCTGTTTTACCCCTTTGGCATGGAATGGGTACTACAAAGCACAACAATCAAAGGACATATCAAATCCATGACTGGCTGTGGTATTCTAATTTTAAACACTTTTACTGTTACAACAACTGAAACGACACCTGGTCTTAACTGGGTTGTGTCATTCCACTAATTAGACAAGTATTGATTCGGTTATCTGTGCCAAATACAGATTTATTCTTTTTTTAGTGCTGTCATAAGAATCAAATGATTGACATTCAGTGGCTGCATCACTCATTCTGAGCCAGATGGATGCTCGTTAATCTTTGTATGTTTTTCTTCTCGCATTCTTTTATTTTGTATCTCTTTATAGCCTTCTTGTATGTTTCTAATTTCTGTAACTAATAAATGACTTCAGACATTTTTGTTGTCATTTTTTTCCATATTCCTTATTTGTTTTACACAACAGCGCCACGTATTGCGTCCTTAAACTTGATTTTTTTTAAGGAATGTCTAAATGTTATTTAGAGAAATTACCTTGCATAGATAATACACTAATGCTATTATACTGTTCAAGCAAAGAATGCTGCACTAACTCTGGTGTGAAGATGCCAGTGGCTAATGGGAATGGGGGCTGGGCAAGTTGGTCTTGGATGGTCACCATGGTAACACATTCCCCACTCATAACCTTGCCTTGGCTTCCAAAGCAATGTAACTCTGAAAAATCAGCAAGAGGAAATACAGAGAAACTCAATAATTGTCCAACTGAAATCTTACATTATTGGTTTTGAGGGAAAACAATGAAAAAAGGCATAGTGGCTCAGACGAAACAGGTCTTTTGTACTTGAGATCATCAAGCAAATGACGAGAACAATCTAAGGTATAGGTACGAATGTTCTTATGTCGATTGCAGATTTAAAATTTAATTAAACTCAATCTGTAATTTAATTCTCCATTTATGTTACAAGGAAAGGTTTGCATTTAGTGTCAGCTTTAACTTTAAAAGAAAGAGTGAGCTATAAGGGTGTGACAAGCATAGGATAAAGTATTAAGTGTAAGT